>JAHPZR010006307.1:0-20000 GCA_019787425.1 Platygyra sinensis
CCTCAAGATTGCATTAATGAACTGATTATTTGAAACTTGAACCCGCTGGTCGTTTCAAGAATGCAATAATGAATTGATTATTCGAATGTTGAACTCGCTCGCTCGATCCAAGAACACGGCTAACGGGTTCCGTTTTCGAAAAATCAATTCACTATTGCGACTAGTAGGTTTGAAACCTACTAGTTATTTCTAGAATGCAATATATAGTGAAATGATTTTTCGAAAATGGAACCCCATTACTGGCGTATTCTTGGATCAACGAGCGAGTTCAATATTCGAATAATCAATTCATTATCGCATTCTTGAAACGACTAGCGGGTTTAAGTTTCAAATAATCAGTTCATTAATGCAATCTTGAGGGGTACGCTTCACCATAGTTACTACTATGGCTTCACTTAGTTTGACTGTAACAGCGAAAGTAAAACCTGACTCTCACGGCATGAACATACAGGAAAACGGAAATAGACCCCGCTTTACAGACATCTGCTTATTAAGGGCAGTTCCCTTTGTCCCCACGAAAAGTTCATGCCCTTTCCCTTACCCTAGCAAGCCTTAGTACAAAGGCTGGTTAGTACGAACAGTGGACATTCTGTTGCTTCAGTTTACACATTACGTATCAGTTCTTTTATCAAAATATCATATATGTGAGTGAATCGTTCCCAGTATGTACGGACACCCGGATTATACGGACACTTGCGCGTCCCTTTGTGTCCTTACTGACCGAGATTCACTGTAGTAAGAGAAAAACCTCTGTTATAAGGACAGTTGAAATGAAATGTCATGGAACGTTGCGCTATTTTTCTCGCACAAAATGCATTCAGACATCTGGATATAAATGCTTGAAAAGGATTTGCATAACTACAGAGCACACGAGGCACTTTTTGTAGTTTTTCATGAAAATTGTGTCACTTTAAGTATCCTAAAAATATTGTGCTTGTGGTACCAACTTAAAAGATTCGAGGTAAGCATTCCCAAATGAAATTGAAATTTGCATACAGCATGATCATGAAGATAATTATTCAAAATTAAGTTGGAGGCAATCAAGCATGGTAAACATTTTTTTCGCTTGGGTTGTTTGTTTTTCTGTCGCAGACCACATGATATTCTGTAGAAAACTGTTTTTTTACCCATGTCAAAATTATTTTTTCATATGCACACGACTATTTGAAAATTTGAAAGGAAGAATGAAATGGACAACAAATCGCCCGGTCGATGAAAAATCTGTTGTTCCACTTTGTGAGAACCTTTGACTGAGAACCTAAAAGCCAATGATCACGTGCACGCAAACACGACAGCCAAAACTACGGAAGCCCAGGGGGGTCATTGACCTGTTTTGTTTTTCTTTTATACTTTTTGAATTTTGTTTTTCACTTTTTCGTTTGTCGTTTGTTTCTTTTATACTTTTTGAATTTGTTTTTTACTTTTTCGTTTTTGTTTTTCTTTTATACTTTTTGAATTTTATTTTTCACTTTTTGTTTTTGTTTTTCTTTTATACTTTTTGAATTTTGTTTTTCACTTTTTCGTTTTTGTTTTTCTTTTAGACTTTTTGAATTTTTTTTTTACTTTTTTGTTTTTGTTTTTACTTTTTCAGTTTTCGTTTTGATTTAATTTTTTCATTATTTAATTTTTGTTTTCACGGTTTTAAATTTTGTTTACAGTTTCCTTTATGTTTTTCCTTTTAAGGACTAAGCTGTCGTTTTCGCTTTTTATTTCTCTGTTTTTAGTTTTCATTAAAAAAAAAAACAAACAAACAAAAGCGAAAAACAAACAAAACAAAAACAAAACTAAAACTTCGAAAACGAAAACGAAAACCATTGGGTAGACCATCATGCTTTGCTGCAGGAGCAATATGGCGGATGGAACTGTTGAAACCGGCGCAGATCAGAGCGGGTTTGTTGGCGATGTTAGACCGGGTCAACCCTCTCCATTCATTTCCACGCTTTAATCTCAAGCGTAAATTACATCTTTTTATTTACATCCTTTTTGTTCTTCTCTGTAAGCAATGAAAGTTTTGTTAATCGATTGGATTAGAAAGTCCACTTGAACCCGAATGCTACAATTGTTGCATACGTTAGACGGAATTTTGGCTTAGATTGGAGGTACTGTTGATGCTGTGCTTTTAAATAAAATCATTATTATAAGCTATAACTGGTGACACTGGAACGTAATCACAAGATAGACAGTGTAAGAAAAATACAGTAGAAATAGGCAATGGAAATAAATAGACAGTAGAGTATCCCTTAACTACGTATATGGATCCCTTGAAGTGGACAATTTGCGATACACGTTTGCTACCTAGCTTAGGAAAGAGCATTGCATTGTACACACTGCAAAGCCCCCAGCTGGAAGAAGAGTGCTTTATTCAACATGGTGCTCTTGAATGCTGAAACATAAGCTCGATCAGAGAGCTGCAAGAAACATAAGAATTTCTCTAGAAAAGCGTATAGCTTTCTCGAAGCAAGGCTATACGGCGTCTCCAAAGAGAAACATAGGAGGGCAGATATGATACCCGTGACAGGAATCTATCAACTGTACTTGCAAACAGTTCTAATCCTAGCCGGGCCACGCGTCACAATTTATAATGCAAGTAAGCAACTCATTCACAGTAAATGTCATATTTTGTCGCTCAAAAGCACTTTGAAATACTTGGAGACTCAGAAACATATCTTGCAACAGAAAGGAGCTAAACAATACACTAACACATGGCAAATTATAGAGGAGTCAAACTAATCGAAGCAAGAAGCAGATAACAGCGGAAGTCATGCAGACCTATGACCTCTAAATTTGCCGTAGCACGATCTAATGGCTCTAGTATTTCTCCTTATAACACAATACGAAATGCCCTTCATGAACAAGAGTAAAGCAACAAAAGGTCGAAAGACCAAAAAATAAACGGCACACGTACAAATGCCACGAACCGTAGGAGTCGTGTTTGGCCTGTCTATTTTATTTACTATCGTAGTTAAGGGATACTCTACTGTCTATTTATTTCTATTGCCTATTTCTTCTGTCTTTTTCTTCCACTGTCTATCTTGTGATTACGTTCCAGTGTCACGAAATATAGCTTAATGATTTTGTTTAAAAGCACAGCATCAACAGTACCTCCAATCTAAACCAAAATCCCGTCTAACGTATGCAACAATCGTGTAGCATTCGACTTCAAGTGGACTCTCTAATTCAATCGATTAATAAAACTTTTATGGCTTAAATAGAAGAACAAAAAGGATGTAAATAAAAAGATGTAATTTACGCTTGAGATTAAAGCATGGAAATGAATGGAGAGGGTTGACCCGGTCTAACATCGCCAACAAACCCGCTCTGATCTGGGCCGGTTCAACAGTTCCATCCGCCATATTGCTCCTGCAGCAAAGCATGATGGTCTACCCAATTGGTTTTCGTTTTCGTTTTCGAAGTTTTAGTTTTGGTTTTTGTTTTTGTTTTGTTTTTCGCTTTTGTTTGTTTGTTTTTTTTTAATGAAAACTAAAAACAGAGAAATAAAAAGCGAAAACGACAGCTCAGTCCTTAAAAGGGAAAACATAAAGGAAACTGTAGAAAAAATTTAAAACCGTGAAAACAAAAATTAAATAATGAAAAAATTAAATCAAAACGAAAACTGAAAAAGTAAAAACAAAAAGGTGAAAAACAAAATTCAAAAAGTCTAAAAGAAAAACAAAAACAAAAAAGTGAAAAAAAAAATTCAAAATTATAAAAGAAAAACAAATTAAGAACAAAAAAGTGAAAAATAGAATTCAAAAAGTATAAAAGAAAAACGAAAACGAAAAACAAAAACAAAAAAATGAAAAACGAAATTCAAAAAGTATAAAAGAAAAACAAAAACGAAAAACAAAAACAAAAAAGTGAAAAACAAAATTCAAAATGTATAAAAGAAAAACAAAACAGGTCAATGACCCCCCCTGGGCTTCCGTACAAAACAGAGCCTTCAAGGACAAGCGCAACTCTCAAGCAGTTTTCAGTGTTGTCTAAACCTCTCATACATAAACACAGAGTTTTAACTTCAGTTGTCGCTATCACAGGAGCCTCTTAGGCGACGGTATCACCACAGGGGGTCAAGATGGCGTCTAGCTCATAGTTTTCAGGTGTAAAGCCAGTTTTAAGACCACTCTTCTTCTAATCTGAGTTATGCGTTAGACACGGAACTTCAGTTAAACTGGTATTAAGCGGACACCTTTGAGACACTCGTTATTGTCCGCTTAATGGGGTGTATGCGCGTGACGTCTCTCAGATCCAAAACTAAAGAGACACTAAAGGTTTTACCTCATCGGGCATATAAGAGATACTAAATTTATATCTATTCACAACTTTTGAGCTCAATAGCATTCTTCGTTTGGAAACCAACGCATTTTTAATTTCAAAGTTATGGCGGTGCGTGACACAAGTAAAGCTAAGATCGCGTTTGTCGAAAAATATACACTTATCTCGTGATTTTGGCCATTTAAGGAGTTTATGTATAAGCTAAAGAGCTTATGTGGATGTCTTTTTGGCTCGGTTCAGATAGTGAGTCGACTAGATAGCCAAAGTAAGTTCCAAATGTTTACATTATTTTCCGGCCGCCAAAAGTACACATTTGTTTGTGAATGATCATCGCATGTGCGAGTCCAAGCTGTCCCTGTAGGTCATGTAAGACATATCTACAGATCTAAAAAACTATAATCTAAGCATAAAAATAATAATAATAAGAATAAAATAAAATATATATATATATCTACGAGTCTAAAAACTATAATCTAGGCATACAAATGTCTCTAATGTCTCTCGTTCTTCGTGGCTGACAGTCAGACTTTGATCTTAGGTCTTCATATCATAACCTTGAAAGTTCTCGCTATATTTAGGGATGACGACAAAACTGCCTTTTGCATGGCCTCTAGAACTTGATTCGTCTTACGTCCTACCAGTGATTGAATCGAGGTTTCGGTTTCTCTCGACCAGCCTCCCAACACGTCCATGATGATGTTATGCTGAATCACCTCGTATCCTCTATACTGCTGCTTCAATTCCCACCTTAACGGGCCATACTTCATCGTCTTCTCCTCGCTCTTTTTCTCTCGGTTACTGATCCAAGGGCAGCTCATCTCTAAGGTCAGTACTTTCTTGTTTGCATGATCCACAACCCTCGCGTCTACACGGTCCACACAACTGAAACGGATGTTTCAGTTGGCTTATTATTATTGGTTTATTATTATTATTATTATTATTATTATTATTATTATTATTATTATTATTATTATTATTATTATTATTATTATTATTATTATTATTATTATTATTATTATTATTAATTTATTTATCCAGGGGCATCCAATTTAGCAGAGCTAGTTTAAATGGAGCCCTGACAAAACACAAAAACAAAGACATTGAAACATTAAAATTAGACAATTAATTAAGTTAAGGTAACATGTAACCAGGTGTTACTGTTTAAAGTGGCGCTTTAGCTTAATTTTGAATTCACTGAGGGTACGTATCTACTTGTCTAATGATTCTCGGTAGGGTGTTGTAGGTCCGAGCAATGCTGTTTCCATTGTACATGTGTTGTACTCTTAATGAGGTCAATAATGCTATTCAGTTGTTTTTATTTTGCTGCATGTGCTTGGCTTTTACATCGTTCAAAATTTTCTTTAATTCGGATCTAAAATTAATTTAATACTGTTGCTTCTCACAGTGAAGATGACAAGAAGATCAAAAGGCTCTGCAGTGTTCGTAGCTGTTATTTTCCTTTTCCTCATTATTGTTATATACATGAGTCAATCAAATGAGAGGATAAGGGTAAAGATGCCACAGATAGAGACAAGACACAGTTTTGTGTCATCGCCATCAGAAGTGAGAACTAACATCACCGAACCAAGATTGACTGTGATTCTGTTAACGCTTATGAGTTCTGGATCAACAGTTGTGGAAATATGTTTAATCTTCACCCAGATGTGTTCTATATTTATGAACCTTTACATGCTCTAAGGAGAAACGTTTATGGGGGAGAGTGGCTTGTCTTAAACAAGTCGAGGAACGAAGCCTTTAGAAAGGATTTTTCTACCCTGTTACGAGACTTATTCACGTGTAGCTTTCAAGACAAAAGAACACAATAGAACTAGTTTTCCCGAGATGGGTAAGAACCTACAACTCATGGTATAAAACGTCAGCACCGTTAACTAAAGAGTCGTTGAGAAAAGCTTGTAATGAACGAAAGATAACAGTTACCAAGGTCATGCAAACACGACTTCCCAGAGAAACTGGAATTCGTGAAGTGGAGCGAGTTTGTCTGTCAGATCCTAGTAAGTTTGATTGTTTGATTGTTCATCAGGGATCCTCGTGCAGTCGTCTCTTCTTCAATGAGCCGAGGCTTTTATGTGGATAGCTCTACAAAGCAAATGTTTTCCAAGAAACCCCTGCCTTCTGAAGCGATATCAATTGTGAAGCAAAACGCGCAAATGATATGTTCACTCATTACAGGAAATTTAGACTACGTTCATTCAGAATGGTCAAACTGGTTCACGGGCCGCTACATTCTTGTTCGTTATGAAGATGCTATCAGCAACATGTCAAGAGCAGTTAATGATATGTATAAATACATTGGTCTCGACATGGTAGAGTCCATTAGCAACTGGCTCAAGGGCGTGCCACCTCCGGGTCAGTCAACGTCACGTTTAAGAGCAATGGTTATATCAAACGCAGATGTTACTACGATCGATAAATGGAGATCTCTTCAAAGCTCCTCGCTGGTTTCCTTGTTTGAAGAGACTTGTGGACCTCTGATGGAAGCGATGGGATACATATTCGTAAATGGCTCTGAAACTCTACAACACAACAGCAAGCCGCTGAAAACTCCCGATATACCATTCTTTAGAAACCTCTACAGCAAAAAAAAACCCTTGACTGAAGGCGGAATAAAAACCGAAGGGTCACTTTTTCAGTCTGAGGCTCCGTGATAGCCTTTCAAATGTTATTCAGTGTTCATCGATTCCGATTAGGCCATTTGAAAGTCAGCAACGTTTTTCCAGACTCGGGATAATAAGGATTTTATAGATACTTTAGTGTTGATATTGGTGATGTTCTCCTTGAGAGAATGCAGGGGAGAATTTGATGTGTTCGCATAATTTACGTACGCCATGCAGACCTATGTAATTATCTGTTTTTAAAATAAGCGCTCAATGACTGGACCCAAAAGAAACAATGAGTTTTGTTTCCCCAAGATCTTCAATATTCCCCGAGGCGAAGCCGAGGCGAACATCAAGGTCGCCAGGGGAAACGAAACTCACTGTTTCCCTTGGGTCCAGCCATTAAGTGTTTTGCTATACCTCCCGACTCAAAAATAGAAAAAAAAACTGCGAAAAAGAATGGGAAACAATGATGCAAGGCTGATACTAAGTAGAAAGTTTAACGGGGCAACGACATGATAGAGTCCAAACTGAAAGCCAAGAATTCCAACCGTGGACAGCTGTTTCGACCTTGTTGGGTCTCGTCAGCACGGTGTAGCAAGTTGTGAAGTAATCAGCTGGTCGACTGATATTGACAAACTCACTAAATGCAGATAATGATGACCTCAGATGAAACTCAAATCTAAATCTTTGCCGAATGGCCAATGTCATATGCAAAACGCGTGACAAGGGATAAGGAAACTGCGGACAGACACAAACCGTCCCGCAGGAAAATCATCATCGGCCAAACCATGTTAAAAATGAGCAGCATATCGGATCTGAAAAGACCTACGGCGCGCCCCAAAGAAATACTAGAAAAACATAATAATGCAAGAGACCGCAAACGAAAATGCTGCCCGTTTACGTAGGATCTGTAAAAGATCTGATCAAAAGGAACAGACATGACAAATCTGATCAGCCAAAAAAGAATGATTTGCTAGATGCCCTTGCATACAGTACATTGGCTGCGCTCGCAAAACCAGCGGCTGTCAAAACCGGGCTGTCACATTGAAACATCACGATAATAGTCTTTTTCTTTGCAGGTAACAAAACATAGAGACAGTATCAAAGTTGCTTAGCTTCTCCTAATGCTTAACTCGAAAATTATGGGTTTGATTTGATCAGGAGCAGCATATTTTGTTGCAAATCTACTTACAAAAATACTTTTCTACATGGCGGCAGCGATTGAAGAGTGAGTTGCCGAATTTGAGCGATCTATTTTTGGCGGCAAACTAAAAGTATGGAGACACAAAACATTCAATTTTTCCATTTTGTTATCTGATATGTTTTCTTCCATCATGAAACCCTTTTTGTTAGCTCTTATTAACCGAGCAGGAGGTCTGTATTGGAGAATCTTGACCGAGGTCTGTACACGCGATTGAGGCCAAGATTCTCCCATTCAGACCGACTTACCTCGGTTAATAAGATAATTGTTATATGGCAAAAACAAGAACAATTTAATTCGTTTAATATAACTGGGTTGTACTGACTTACATTTTGCTTGTGAACGGCGAAGAGCCGAATTTAGTTATTCCACAGTTTGCTCCTCTTTTTTATTTTTTTTTTCTTATCGGCTTTTTGGCACTTAAAGAAATAAACAGCTGTTTGCATCTAGTTTGAACATTTTTCACTTCAAAACATTCCTGGTCTGGATGCCGGTCTAGATGGGAAAATCTAGACCGCGGGCAATATCCATTTCAGCCAATCAAATTCGTGAATTTGGCAGTTCCCAGTCCTTGTGAGACAAAGCCATATAATAATGTCGCAAAATATGTCGCAAAGTGAGCCAGCAAATCGCAGTTTGAAAAGGATGAAGAAGTTGCTTCCTTTAAAGCTGCGGGAAAATCTTTATAGAGCGTTCATTGCTCCACATTTTAATTATTGTGCCGAGTCCTGGCATTTCTGTGGTAACCGCTTAACAGAAAAAACTCGAAAAATTGAACGAGCGGGCACTCCGCTTTGTTTATCAGGACAAAATTTCTCCTTATGAGACACTAGTTGTTAAAAATGGATGTAGCACATTAGCAAACCAAAGACTTGCAAAAATGTTGAGTACAGTGTTTCGAGCAATTGGGAATGGAAACGGCGTACCTACAAGTATTTCCGAGTTATTGACTGCACGTAATTCTAATTATAATTTACGTGGTGATGCTATTTTAAAATTACCTAAAGTTAATTCAACAAAGTACGGGATTAAGTCATGGAGATACCAAGCTGCCCGACTATGGAACACTATTCCTAATAATATGAGAAACATCGATACCTACCGCAGTTTTAAACGTGGACTCAAGGAGCTCGACCTTGTAGGTTTACAGTGACTTATTTCGTATAACTTAGTTTCCTTAGTATATGAGTAACATAGTTTCACAATTTGCAGTTTGTATATTGTATCATTTTAAACACTTTTATAGAGTTGTAAGTTTATAGACCCTTATTTGCAATTTTTATCTTACCGGTAATTTTCTTAGTATATAAGTTTCAATAGTTTCATAATTTTTACAATTTTTCCACATACTATATCTGTTATAACATTTTTTATATAGTTTCTTTCCGTGACTGACCTGTAAACCAGCTTTATAGCTAAGTGTTAGTCAGGTTAATAAAGTATCTATGTATGTATGTAACGCCGTCTCTAGTGAGAAACGTATGGGGCGCCGTTTGTAAATTTATTATTTAGAACGAATTTATGCCATTTTCCCCTTATTTATAAATAATTAGAAATGCCAGAAAATTTATTTATAAATAAGACACAAGAACTTGTCTGTTGATATGTAAATAATTATTTTAGGATCGTCCTGATTTATAAATGATCTTTTACCATAGAGTTATTATATATAAATAATGAACTAAACAACTTCAATTATATATAAATAAGGTCATCTCTAAAAAAGTTATTTACATATCATACAGTTTGTAAATCTTATTATTTGTAAATAAATTATTTAGCCGGGAGTCTAAATTCATTATGTACTGTTTAAAACACGAGCAGCAGTGTTTTATCGGGTTTAAAAACACGAGGCGTAGCCGAGTGTTTTTAAACCCGATAAAACACGTGCTGCGAGTGTTTTGAACGGCTTCAAAAATCCGCGATAACACCTACCTGCGAATTTTTCTACTGTTTCAAAAACCCGAGAAAACACGTACATGCGAATTGTTGTGCGGCCTCAAAATCCCGAGAAAACGCGTGCGTTTCAATCGACAAAAATTCTGTTGTTTTCGTCGAGAGCTTTTTGAGTCGAAGCTTTTTGCCTCAGTCCTCATTATTTCCTTAGAAGAGTCGTGGTCATTTGTAATGCCTCCAAAAAGAGCTTTTAGAAATTCTAAAAGTGAGGAGGAAGAAAGAAAATTTCTAGAAAAATCTGTTCCTAGATCCACACGATATGTAACTAAATGGTCGTTGAAAATTTTTGCCGAGTGGCAAGCTTCAAGAAAGAATTAAGACCCAAGCAAGGAAGAAGCAGGCTTCCACGTAGAACTCGATAAAGTTCAAGCTTTGGACACGAACATTGTCAATATGACACCGGAGTCTTTGAATCTTTGGTTGACAAGCGCACTGGACAACGTTCTAATGCACTGTTTCGATAGCAAAAGAAAAGTGTTGAGCAAGAACGGAATGTGAGCGATTTATTGGGGCCACCTCGTGATGTAGTGGATGTAGTGGATGTTCCCGACTTAGATTTGAATTACGAAGTTAGGGATGAAGAATTATGTCACATGCCAATGCCCAGTGAAGTATTTCATATAGAGATGTCTAAGTCAGTGTTTCACAACTGCACGTTTAATTTTGCAACAAAGTAAAACCATGTGTATCTTTGTATTGTAAAATATTATCCAGGGAAATGAAATAAATATTGTGAACGCGGGGTGAACTATTTGTACGCCTGTTATGTTGGTTGTTAATGTGTGATTATCATTATACATGAATTTTTAATGTAATTGATTGAGATCTTTATATAAAGATTACGTGTGATCTTTATATAAAGATCATGGTAGTCGTTCTCATTAAAAATTCAGCGATAATTGTATTGTTTAGGCATTCAACCCCACTTTTCCCTGGGACTGAAATCAAGTCCCTTCCCTGGCTTTTCAGAATGACCATGTTTTACCAGGTATAAAGGTTCATGCACGTGATCAATTTGACGTCTCTGATAGGGTCATGTGCTTATGAATTATTAATGAGTTTTTGAATTACAAATAATGCATTTCACCTCGCCGAGTGTAAATTTATTATTAACTACTTAATAACCGAGAGTGAGGTCGTTACGGGAAAATCTCAAACTGAGGCCTTACCGTATTGACCGAGCGATAGCGAGGTCAATACGGTAGGCCGAGGTTTGAGATTTTCCCGTAACGACCGAACGGTCGAGGTTATTAAGTTGTTTATTATATGGCTAAACCGTTCTAAAGAAAGAAAACAACCTAAATTCAAGAGGGAGTCGTTACTTCACATCCGGTGATGCGCGCGCTTATCTATTCATTCATCTTTCCAAATCGTCACACCGGCTGCACAACAGAATTCAGCGAACTATTACGCGTACTCCGTCAAGAAAATATATGTATTTTTGGAAAACAATGATCAATACGGCCGCAAAAAGTATTTTAGTACCGTTGTGTTACTGTATGACGAGAGAATTTTCATTGACATTCTCAAGAATCAACCGCCAAATGTCAATTCCTACAGAAGAGTGCTTCAAACTTGCTCAAAAGTCGTGTGGCCGTGTCGGGTAAAAGAAAATACAATTTAAACGGAATCAGCACTGGCCTTCGTCGTCACTTTCGATGAAAACTCTTCGCCTTTTCTGAGGTTCCTGGATTATAGTTACTGGCCCGTTAAAGTTCTTGAACTGGCGCTCAGAGATGCTGCGAATGTCCACACCGGAAAAAAACCGCTCAGCTGTTTAAATCTGATGGTCCTTGAAGATGTTTAAACTGGCTTGCGATACAGCAAGAAAATTTGTTAATGTGACTGCTGTACTGCTCTTGTGTCACCAATTGCCTTTTGAATGGTGAAAGGACAGTGAAAGGAGACCTTCCTTCGGAAAGGAACCTCTCATGTACATGTATACTTCGCTGCAAGCCCGAAAGGGTGTCAGCAGTCATTCATAATCGTTGCCATCCGTTTTCCGATATCTGTAAAAAAAACTTTCCCAATAAGTGGTCAAGGACAGCAGCTGGTAAGTCCAAAACTTCTACTATGCTTCCTTTGTTTATTGACGACAAATATCGCTGAAATGTTTTCATTTCACTGGCAGTTTTCCTTTCCTTTCGTGGTTTTGCTCTTTAATGTATGAACATTTCAATTCCTTCCTGCCCAATTAACTCGTTCGCAATTTGCCGATGTAACTTCATTTTTTCCTTAAAATAGTAATATAATTAACTCTCTGAATGTTAATCGCCACTCATCGTCTTGTATCACAACGATTTTCAGTGTAAATAAAGCAAATGTGGTCTAGCTTTGGATAACCGTTCGTGTTTTTTTCCTTTCCGCCTAATTTGCATAATCCGTAATCGGCCCGTGGGCATTACGGGAGAATAATGCCCTGGCGTGAAGCTGCACTTAGCCAATCAGAGCGCGCGTTATATCGGCTACAAACACTAGCCATATAATAATTAGAAATAACGAACTTAAGTGAGTGTGGAAATTCATTATTTACAAAAAATGAATTACATCTCGCCGAGTGTAAATTTGTTATTTAGAAATAACGAACTTAAGTGAATGTGTAAATTCATTATTTACAAATAATGAATTTTGCCTCGCCAGTTGTAAATTTGTTATTTAGAAATAATGAACTTAAGCGAGTGTGTAAATTCATTATTTAGAAATAATGAAGCTTTATCTCTGCGACTGTACATTTATTAATTAGAAATAATGAACTTGACCAAGTGTGTAAATTCATTAATTAGAACTAATGAAGTTTCATCTCGCCGAGTGTATTTTTTTTAGTATTTACAAATAATGAACTTAGCCAAGTGTGTAAATTTATCTCGCCAAGTATATATGGCTGACCCAGTGTCTCTTGCACGATCGATTTTGGAGACTCTTTTTCGCGCTATAAGTGAGACAATTAAAGCTCTGACCGTTAATCAATTCAGAAGTGGCGGGTAAAAAATCGCAAAAGGAAGGAAATTATATTGTGTGGTCCTTTTAGAGTTCCCAAGATTCACTCAACAATTCGCAGCGCAATTCGGCAGCTCATGCAGCTCACAAGGGAACAACGACAACGATAACAACTACCCAAAGGTCGAAATTTAAGAAAAGAAACGTTTAAATCGAATAATGTATTTACATGCTTAGATAATTCTTTGTAATCTGCAAGCAGGTTCACGTTGGAGCACAAACGCGCGCAGCGTCGCGGAGAGCGCAAAATCACTTTCCTGGCGCTTCTTCACCAGACTCCTGCCTGGCGCTTTTCTTCTTAGTCACTCGCGCGTTTGACTCAAAGGTGAGCCTGTTCGCAGGTTAAATTCTTTGCCACCTTTGGACGGTTAGCGTTGCGTGGCACACTTTGTTTGGTTTGCTCAAGTCTGTTTCTTGAAAGGCCCGGTAACTTAACAGGCCCGGAATCATATTTTAAAATCAAAGTCTCGAGAAAAGTAGGGTGTATTCTGACCTCTAATGAAGTCCATTTTGTTTCTTTAGCTGATAACTTTACTGCCCCATTTTCAAAACATGAAACTTTCACCCTCAAAAGAAAACAAAAACAGCTTAACGGACCCGGTAATTACCGGGAGCTTCGAGAAACGGGACCCATGCAGGGTCAGGTGGTTCGGTAGCCGGTTAGAGGTAACCCAGCCGGGATTAAAGGTTAACCCAAGTATTCATTTTTCCTCCATAAAAATGTTTTTTACTGCTTACGTTTTGTGTAGTTTGGGCTTAGCAAGCTCAAAACTGAAGGACAAACAGTATAAACAGAAAACCTCATCGAAGAATCGTTATAATACTCAAAACAAAATTCTCACTAATCCTGGGTTAGCTTTAATTGGGCTTTGACCAACCCGGCTCACGCCTCACGTGATTCTTTCACAACTCTCTGGAGCTCCGGAGATATCTGACGACGTTAACATCCTCAACTCGCCCGGTAATGAGATATTCATCAGGGCCGTAATGGGTGACGATATTTATGTTTACAGTTTGTGGTGGGAAATTTCAGCTCAACCGTTAATGTTAAGGACGTTCGCGCCTATTGCTATTGCGCATCTCTAGTGCGCAAGCTATTCATTGGTCACGAGCGTGCCACGTCATTTTCAAGCGCGCGCACCGAGTCGAAAACTCAACAAAATATAGAGCTGATGACCTTTGCGTTAACTTTGTGTGCGAATATTTTTGTTGGATGCTCGGTGACCCCCAATTTTTTTTCGGCAGATCACTTCCTTTTCTGATTCTTTTCATTATACTAAAAACCAAAAAAAATCTGTACGTGGGAAGCTTTAATTATTTCTCATATGCTATTCAAATAGAGTCGAATTTGTACGTGGATACAGGTGTGCGTAACTTAGAAGTTGTATTTTTTAAGGCTAATTCTAGCTGATTTAATGACATATGTAGCAAAGATCTATCAAATAGGCCTATATGTGCTGTGTTAAACACACATAACTTAGATATGATTCTTCAAATTAACTATATGCCGATAGTAATGAATCTGAGCAAAATCGCCTCAAATGACAGGAAATCCTAGAAATGCTATGGTCTGTGATACGCCTTATCTTCAAAACGAGTTCGGTGACCCCCGATTTTTTTTACGTTTTTAATCTTAACTTATCATTTTCTACCTGCAGACGAAATTTAAAAAAAATCTGTGCGTGGGAAGTTTTTGGGCGCGAACGTCCTTAACTGCTTCGGTAACCCTGTGTAAAGCCGTTTTATGCAACATGCACGGTACTACCACAAAGCTTTCATTTTTTTAAATTAATGCCTTACTGTAATAATTTTATTGAATTTCAACGAACGTTTGTGTTTCTAAATAGGAACACATATTATCATCGGTCTCAAACGCAGCCAGTTTTTAAAAGTGAAAAGTTTCCTATTTTACTTTATCGTGACTTTTAACCATTCGCAGCGAAACAAGCACAGTAATTTATGAGAAATTACCAGTAACAGTAACGAAACTAGCAACTCCACTATCTCCAAGCTTGTCCTCCTCCAATCTGATTTTGGTCTCCTTCTGTTCAGATTAACAGAATTGAACACACTCGGCGAGATTAAATTCATTATTTCTAAATGAATTTACACGCTCGGTCAAGTTCATTATTTCTAAATAATAAATGTGCAGTCACCGAGATAAAGCTTCATTTTTTCTAAATAATGAATTTGCACACTCGGTGGAGTTCGTTATTTCTAAATATGGCTAGTGTTTGTAGCCGATATAACGCGCCCTCTGATTGGCTAAGTGCAGCTTCACGCCAGGGCATTATTCTCCCGTAATGCCCACGGGCCGATTACGGATTATGCAAATTAGGCGGAAAGGAGAAAACACGAAAGGTTATCCAAAGCTAGACCACATTTGCTTTATTTACACTGAAAATCGTTGTGATACAAGACGATGAGTGACGATTAACATTCAGAGAGTTAATTATATTACTATTTTAAGGAAAAAATGAAGTTACATCGGCAAATTGCGAACAAGTTAAGGAAGGAATTGAAATGTTCATACATTAAAGAGCAAAACCACGAAAGGAAAGGAAAACTGCCAGTGAAATGAAAACATTTCAGCGATATTTGTCATCAATAAACAAAGGAAGCATAGTAGAAGTTTTGGGCTTACCGGCTGCTGTCCTTGATCACTTATTGGGAAAGTTTTTTATAGATATCGGAAAACGGATGGCGACGATTATGAATGAAGCTGACACCCTGTCGGGCTTACAGCGAAGTATACATGTACATGAGAGGTTCCTTTCCGAAGGAAGGTCTCCTTTCACTGTCCTTTCACCATTCAATTGGTGACACAAGAGCAGTACAGCAGTCACATTAACAAATTTTCTTGCTGTATCGGAAGCCAGTTTAAACAGGGGCACCCAACGAAACATTTTCACAAAATGTAACAAACAACCCATAAAAATGATAAGTAAACGCCTTTAAGGCCTTTTTAACAACTTTTTTTCTGTTGCTGGGAAAAAAATATCTGTTCCGCACTCCCAGCAGGATGGTAAGAAAAGTTCCACTTCCCAGCTACGTTGGTAGGGAAATTCCCAGCCAGCTGACTGTCTGCCGATCTTTTCCCAGCCAGCAATTGAAAAAACATTAATTAGTCAAAAATGCATGCTTGTCCCGCATTCGTTTAGTTTTGGCCTTATTTTGCTTCTGCATATGAGAAAATGCCCTAACAATTCTTTTAATAATATTTCAAAACTTCTCCAACAAATGGTGGGAGTCATGGTGTTGCTTGGCTGTTAGGCAAAAAGGTTCATGGACAATAAACTAATTTATGAGTTAAACAATTAGACATTTACCTTTCACTGCCAAGCGTTTATTAGCTAGGTCGTGTAATTCTGACATACAGTGAACAGCGAGTGAGCAAAAAACAGGTACAATGATCTCGTACCATAAAGATTACATACAATTTTTACTTCACTCTACCCTTTCCAAGTTCATTTCAGTTCCATAGGTATGTCCTCTCCATAATCACCTGCAAAATTAATTAACAGGGAAAAAGAACTTAGAGACAAATAGTATGATTGATTCAATGGCCTTTTCAGATGAAGTTATGGCCTCTTCAAATTAAAGTTATTAATAATTTGTAAAAACTAAAGGAACACACATGGCTATTTCTTGAACTCAAACCCTTTGCAACACATGTCATCAGTTTATTACTTCTTTGTCAAACAAAAGCTGCTGAGGTAGTAACATCCATTTCTTATCATGGTGCAAAATGTGACCAAGTTAGGCATCAGGTATAGTTATGTAAACAACAGCCACAAATGCCTGACTGTTGTAAAGTGCCCCAAATAAATAGACTTCTCATTGCCATTAATTAATTACAAACTAAAATTGTTACCATGGCTCTACAAATTGTTGAACATCTTCATCTCAGTGACTTGAATATGCAGACATTCACATTTTAAGGCGAGTGCAAATTTACGAGTTGTCACATAGGAAAACAAAGAACTCAACCGCGTGGACGAGAGAGAATCACAACAATGAACAAGCAGTGAATGCTCATGGTCACAAGCCTATCTCAACCTGCTGGAAGAGAGAGGGTCACAAGAATGAACAAGCCATGGATGCTCATCGTCACAAGCCTAACTCAACCTAGTGGAAGAGAGAGGGTCACAAGAATGAACAAGCAATGGATGCTCATCATCACAAGCCTAACTCAACCTAATGGAAGAGAGAGGGTCACAAGAATGAACAAGCAATGGATGCTCCTCGTCACAAGCCTAACTCAACCTAGTGGAAGAGAGAGGGTCACAAGAATGAACAAGCAATGGATGCTTATCGTCACAAGCCTAACTCAACCTAGTGGAAGAGAGAGGGTCACAAGAATGAACAAGCAATGAGTGCTCATCGTCACAAGCCTAAGTCAACCTGATGGAAGAGAGAGGGTCACAAGAATGAACAAGCAATGGATGCTCATCGTCACAAGCCTAACTCAACCTAATGGAAGAGAGAGGGTCACAAGAATGAACAAGCAATATATGCTGATCGTCACAAGCCTAACTCAACCTAGTGGAAGAGAGAGGGTCACAAGAATGAACAAGCAATGAATGCTCATCGTCACAAGCCTAACTCAACCTAATGGAAGAGAGAGGGTCACAAGAATGAACAAGCAATGGATGCTCATCGTCACAAGCCTAACTCAACCTGATGGAAGAGAGAGGGTCACAAGAATGAACAAGCAATGGATGCTCATCGTCACAAGCCTAACTCAACCTAGTGGAAGAGAGAGGGTCACAAGAATGAACAAGCAATGGATGCTCATCATCACAAGCCTAACTCAACCTAATGGAAGAGAGAGGGTCACAAGAATGAACAAGCAATGGGATGCTCATTGTCACAAGCCTAACTCAACCTAGTGGAAGAGAAAGGGTCACAAGAATGAACAAGCAATGGATGCTCATCGTCACAAGCCTAACTCAACCTAGTGGAAGAGAGAGGGTCACAAGAATGAACAAGCAATGGATGCTCATCATCACAAGCCTAACTCAACCTAATGGAAGAGAGAGGATCACAAGAATGAACAAGCAATGGGATGCTCATTGTCACAAGCCTAACTCAACCTTGTTTGCAAGAAGATAGGATAATTTCTGATAAGTTTTCGATAATCAAAAGGAGTAGTAAAAGATCTGCCAAGTAAAAAAAGAAAGTATATGGTCATAATAATAATACCTGTAATACTGGTATATACAACACACAAAAACAGATCAAACAAAACAAATATTTATTCATACATTTTGAGAACCCAAGCCCACACAAAACAGCTGATGATCGGTTTCATTTCGACCAGTGAACCTTTGTCCATGTTAGTCTGTCCTGACAAATTGTTCAGGAGCAATTAATCTCAAGCAAAGGCCTATATTCACTCAGAGGGACATAAAATCTATACTATAACAGTACTCATGATGCCAATAATTAAACATAACGTAGAAGAAATGAATGATACATGTAAAACTGTAGTGGACCGGCATAGCTTTAAGACAGCAAAATAAAATAAGGTCTGGCCAGACAAACTTCGTGCCCTGCCAAAATTTCACCTGAACAGGCCAATGACCTGTGAGAATTGTGAACTGAAGGAATGCACAACAGTTGATTTCAAATACCATCAGTGTGTATTAAACATCCAGAACATCTTCCAACAAATTCAGACATTTGCCAGTCAGTGTGCCAGTCTTATTTGGAATGAAAACACGAAATTGTCAATGTGCTCAAGGTTGTACATCAGTTTTATTTTTTGGCACATGTTTCTTCTCTACAGCCTGGAGTTCTTGAAAAAAATTATCTGAATTTATCAAACTTTTACCGTAAAAGTACAGGATAAAGTCTTACCTTTTGTTTGCAGCTCTGGTTGGAGAATCGTTGCCGAGTCTCGAACCGAGAGCAGGGAGCCGGCCGACCGACACCACGACAAATCTGTGAATGAAAATATTGCTGTTAGCTCATTCAATTTTACCCTGCTGTTGAAGTTCACTGATCACTAGAACCTCAGCATGCAGATAACAAAACAACGGAAAATTAATCTTACATGTAAATGAGGTAGATACAGAATGTATTCGCTCAAAATGGCGCTTGATCTTGCATAATCCCGCGTGTGTGAATCCAAAAAACCGGTTTTTCCGGCCAACGCGATCACTTTAGCCAGCGGTCATCACTTTGTCATCACCGAGGGACTGGTCGGGATTGGTGGGGTTCATTCTCAGTCGTCATCAGTCTTCAACGTTCCTTCAGCCAGCTCCTTCCGTTCGGCTTGAAATGCTAGAGGAAAAGTATTTCCCAGCCAGGTCGGCTTGAAATGCTTGAAAAAGTCAGTTAAATTCCCAGCAGAGGCCACTAGCAATTAAAAATTTCCCAGCCAGCTGAATGTGCACTGCGGAACACCTTTTTTGCGGAACACCTCCGCTGGGTGCCCCTGGTTTAAATATCTTCAAGGACCATCAGATTTAAACAGCTGAGCGGTGTTTTTCCGGTGTGGACATTCGCAGCATCTCTGAGCGCCAGTTCAAGAACTTTAACGGGCCAGTAACTATAATCCAGGAACCTCAGAAAAGGCGAAGAGTTTTCATCGAAAGTGACGACGAAGACTAGTGCTGATTCCGTTTAAATTAACAAATTGACGTCAGTTTTTTATGCGTCTGTCCTGTTATTGATCATGAATTTCGTCATCACATTGTCAAAGTAGCTGTGGATCCACGAGGCGATAGCCGAGTGGATCCGCAGACTACTTTGACAATGTGATGATGAAATTCATTATCAATAACAGGACAGACGCATTAAAAACTGACATCAATTTGTTTTTTACGATAACAAATTGTCGAATTGCCGGCTCTCGCTCGCTGACGCGTCACATGAATTTTAAATTTATGTGTATGTCCGCATATGGACAATAAAAATTAGCCAATGAGCGCGCGTGAATTTCTGCAGTT
>JAHPZR010006307.1:27500-32676 GCA_019787425.1 Platygyra sinensis
ACTCATCAAAAACATTGTTATGTCACTCAGGTATATCGGCGGCCAAGAAGTCATGCTCTCGCTTTCCTTCATCCAACCATCCTTCAGTATTAAAGGATCTGGAACTGAGGTCCCGTTTGGCATTATGAGTAATTTTGCCTTCTCTTTTTCAGTAGTAGCAATTCGTTCCTGAGCAGTTGGCTTGATAGCAATGCCCATTTCTGCCGCGGCAAATACGCGGGCTACCAGTTCAGCTTTGGTTCCAGAAACCCTCAAGTCCCGCTTGCGACAAAACTCCTTCAGTTGCTCAGGTTTCCATGTCTGGATAACCTCAAAAGGAAGCTCTTCACGACTCATATCACACATGAAACCAAGCCACTCGATGTAATCCAATATGGCGGAGCTGCAAGTCGATGCCCACTTTTCTGAGCCCGCCAACCCACAATGCTGTGCGATCCAACAGGAAGTCCAGAACTCCTGATGCATGTATAGTTTGTCACATTGGATACCGGATGCAGACCTCTGTCACATGGAAGATCAAAGTACGTTGATCCAAGCTTCTGTTACTCCGGCTCAAAACTTCGCCGGAAAAATATTAAAACCCAGCGCTCGTGAAAATGTGTTTTGTTCACTAGAACTTGAGCTTGAAACATATGTAAATTTATATTCGTTTGAATCGTCAATGAAATGACCTTTTATAAAATCTCTGATTACGCAGAACGAGCCGAACAAAAATCTCTTCACAAACCGTGACTTCGAAGGGATAAACTTTAGGGTTAATAGCTATCGCACATCGGCAAAAGTACTATCTATTTCTTAACAAACCAGCCACATCATGTTAAGATTTCAGCGAAATGGAATCGTCAATGAAATGACCTTTATAAAATCTCTGATTACGCAGAACGGGCCGAACAAAAATCTCTTCACAAACCCTGACTTCGAAGGGATAACACTTTAGGGTTAATAGCTTTCACACATCGGCAAAAGTACTATCTATTTCTTAACAATCCAGCCATATCATGTTAAGATTTCAGCGAAATGGAAGAAAACCAGAATGTAATAATTACAATTTTTTTTTCACCTCGATCGCGTCATTGCTTGACTCAACGAAGTAGCCACGGTCGCCCACAACAACACAAGCCGACGTTTGGGTAAAAAAATCACAGAATTATTGCCTCAGAGCTAAACCTTGAATGAGAACATTAATTCCAAGCTTTCCTTACGTGATTTAGACGAAAAAATGACCTCGGCGGGGTAGAAAAGAGAACGAAAGAAAAAACAGAACAGACAGCATATATTAAAACAACGCGTGAATTATTCGGTGTTCGAAACGGAAGCGAAAATAAAGCTTGCTTCTGGATAATTTCACCCTTAAAAGCCAGCAAATGGTCCCAAATTACTCTCTGTATCCTTACAATGTCCTGTCTTGCATCTCTGAAAGATTTTGCCTCAATTTTGAGCAAATAAACATTCCTCCGCGACCGGCGCCTTCTTCCTTCCTTGATCGAATATTTAATTAGCTAACTAGTGAGAATCGAAAGTAACGCCAATTTTCTGTCACGCTTTCAAAACAAGGCACGCATTACCATCTTCTCTATTGCCAACATCTAAACAAAAGCTCTTCAAGTGCATTCAGGCCCGCACTTTCTAACCTGTGGTTACTACTAGTTTCTAAATAATAAATTTACACCCGGCGAGGTGAAATCCATTATTTGTAAATAATGAATTTAGACTCCGGCTAAATAATTTGTTTACAAATAATAAGATTTACAAACTTTATGATATGTAAATAACTTTTCTAGAGATAAGTAAGTAAGTAACTTTATTTCAACTCGGGTTGATGAGGCTGATTAGGCCCCTGATTTATAAATAATTGAAGTTGTTTAGTTTATTATTTATATATAATAACTCTATGGTAAAAGATTATTTATAAATCAAGGCCATCCTAAAATAATTATTTACATATCAACTGACAAGTTCTTGTTTCTTATTTATAAATGAACTTTTTTGGCATTTCTTATTATTTATAAATAAGGGGAAAATGACATAAATTCGTTCTAAATAATAAATTTACAAACGGCGCCCCATAGAAACGTTGCACTTCTTCATTGCCTCTTTGACATCAGGCCGACTGGCAAACAAATTTGCCTTTGTTTCAGAGTGCACGACCTGATCACGTGCGAGTCGAAAGTTCATATTGGTGACTTTTTGACCCATGACAAGTGACATGTTCCCCTCCAATCGGGGAATGTATTTGAGTTGGGAGCTATAACAAAACACTGATTTTAATCTCATCCCTGTATCTTTTAGGAAAAAAACTTGAAACGACTATTATCAGGAATTGCTTAGTCTGTTAAGCATATAAATATGGTTTGTCGTTACGCCATATACCTAATCAGTATAAATTTACCGTAGTCTATTGTGAATCCGTGAATTTGATTGGCTATATTACCGTTTTCTATCTGCTGTAAGAAAACCGAGTTACGCATCAGTGCACATCGCGCATCACGTTTGAACCTGATGTAACATAACTAGTAATAGCTCACACTAAATCTGCCCCCGCTTCTATTTTATACGTCAAGGGTATAAAATTCTTAGAAAAATTCCACTGCGTTGAAGGAAACTATTATTTAACGTATGAACTGAAATTTTATATTTTTTTGTAAACTACATCACTCATGCTGTTCAAGTAACTAGTAACTTAGGCATCTTATCATAAATATGATCCAAAGAATCAACTTAACTAAACCGACACATTCTGTGTGATCTCAGTAAGTCATTCTATCACATCATTGATACTCTTTCCATAATACTCTCACGAAGTGGATTCTGGAAAAAAAATATCAAACCACTCTGTTGTTCTAGTTTGATACTGAAACAAATCATTTGCGGTCTTGATATACGAGGACTCTACGAGCAAACATATCTCGAAAGCAGAACAGAAGTCGAGATTTATTTTCCGAGATGTAAACAGAAGTATCGCAAATATACAACTTTTGGATGCAGGAGACCACGCAACAAATAATTAAACTGCTTGGCTTGTTACTGCCGGATCTCTTGATCAAGAAATGCTCGTACCAGACGTCACTCCAAGTGTTCTAAAACCAAGTACAGTATCGCGTTACAGTCGCTATATATGCAAATTAGAGTCAAGCTTTTTGTCCTCAATGAAAACGCCGCAAAACATTTACTTTTACATTTGGATCCCTGCCAGTCAACCCAGCCGTCACATGGGCTCTACGCCACGTGAGATTACTCAGTAAAAATAAGCGATTCAAATAAACGTGATCTATGTACGTGTGGTGTTGGGGTCGAGTCAGTCGACCCCGTTGCTGATTCATCACAGGTAGCCCAAGCTCTCTGGTTACCGTCAACATGACATTGCGTAATGGCGTTGTTATAAGAGTTTGTATGGGAAATACATCAATCCCACGGAATAGTCAAAATAAGGGGAAAAATTATAAAATCGACTCACTTTTTCTAGTTACTCTACTAACGTAGAGTAACAGTAACGCAAAAACCACCAAATCGCTCAAATTCGCCATTCAGCGCCACAGAAACGACAATCCAAAGCAACTGAGGTACGTTTACATTTATTTTGAGCTTTAACTTAGACATTCCTCGATATAAGTTTACGATGTTAAGACTCTCAATATTCTCCCATACATTTCTTTATATTTCGAACATAAACAGACACACTGCTTGTATGGGCTCCCTGTGGTGGCATTACCTTGCGAACTGACTGATCCTGCTGGTATACGTTGGATCAATGTATGATCTAATCGGCTTCACAAATTATATGAAGAATGTGGAATGGCAGAAATCTCGACCCAACGGTGAGATATGATTTTTGAGCGGCTGTACTATATTTCGCTGGCCAAACAGGTCCTTTACTTCTAGGTTGAGCATATGGGGTTTACATTGGGCTACGATATGTTTATTGTATGCTTATTATTAACCAGGCAACTACGTGAACAATGGTTGACAGTGGTGATTACAAGATAAACAATATGGTAGATTATAAAATAATAACTTTACGACGATTTCAGAAAATAGAAAACAGTTAAAAAATGTTTCTTCATCGGATGTTAAGACGCTGTCGGGGATGCTGGTGTTTTTGCCTTTTGAATTAAAAAAGTCCTGCTCTGGCCTTGCGAATTATGTAGTCGTCGGTTAGAAGATTAGACAGGTTTTTTCGGATGGGTAAATTAATTGCATGTCGTTAGCAGTGTGGTTAGCGAGAGGACAGGACAACCTGTTTCTGGGCGGGCTGTAGTTGGTTGTAAGTGATTTGGTGTAGGGGTATTCTTTGTACGAGCGGTGTGTCATTTAGATCGGTCTTTTAAACGTCGTTTCGTCGCCCTATGTTTCGAGACTATAATGCCTCCTTCGGGTTTTGGCCTCTGGGCCAAAACCCTGCCGGGGCAAAGTTAGAAAAAGTTTTGTTGTTCAAGCAAATGTTTGTAACCGCTGTTTGCGTTTTATTCCTATTGTAAGACTTTAAAATCAGTGGTACATCTAATTCGCGGCGTATATAGTTAATAGTAATGTTACTATTACTATTGAGCGATCATTTCACTCGCTAATTATTACCAGCTCAGGCACAAGCGTACAGCACTTGAGTCGTGCGCATCGACTACGCATCAGTAAAGGGCTCGTGAACGGCAGTCAGACTTCATACGACGAGTAGGAAAATGTCACTGTAGGGCTTCTGCTAGGGCCTTCAATCTAGTAAGAGTAGATGTAAATTGTATATTTAATTTGTCGCATGGTCCCCCTACCCCCTTTTTAATATTTCTTTTTGCTTCATATTTTACCGTTGTTATGTCATGGTATTGATTATTTTTTATTGGGCATTTTCCTTTTGTGATTACTGTTACACATCACGTAGGCCTTTTTTATGTCATTTCCGGTGGCATATAAAAGATCTTTGTAAGAAGCATTTCTCGGCAATGTCTAGATAAACCTATGAAGGCCTATGCTCACGTTGGTCTATTGGCCACCTTGGCTGTATATTGTCCTATTACTATTACTATGACTATTACTATTACTATTACTATTACTATTACTATTACTATTACTATTTACTATTACTATTACTTATTTACTATTACTATTACTATTACTATTACTATTACTATTACTATTACTATTACTATTACTATTACTATTACTATTACTATTACTATTACTATTA
>JAHPZR010006310.1:0-26516 GCA_019787425.1 Platygyra sinensis
GTAAGCAAATATTTGCATTTTCCTCACATTGACTATTGTTTTGTCTGAAAATGTACCATACCATTTAGATGTTTTAATATTGAAATTTTAAAAACCGCTAAATTAAACTGTGGAATTCAATGATTTCAAGATACGATAGGACAAACACAGTTGATGTCGGATATTGGACTGAAACGACTGCCACCTTCATTCTTTATCTTGGATTAACTTGAAAGTTATCCCTATCAATTTTCTAATGTATATCATATACACCTGAACCAAAAATGAGTCCCTATAGAAATGAATTTAAGAAAAACGGTTTTTACTTCCATGAGGTAGGAGATCGATGAAATAAAAGCCGGTTTAAAATAAGTAAGCTGAGACGAACAAAATAGTTTTTTTTTCTTTTTTTTTAATTCAAATTATTTTATTGGAACACCCACGGCTTTACAAACAATACTAACACTACTTACAATAATACATTGCTAACAATACTAATATTACTTACAACACTTTCAATACTTACAATAAAATTTACAATTACATACCCTTACACTAATTACGATATAGATGCCCTACTTAATATTCCACCTTCTGTGTAGATCTTTAGGGGGACAGAGTTGAGGGGAGGGCTAAAGAGCAGTATTGTTACAACTTAAAATAGCTTTTCGATTTGAAGTTTAGAAGTGAGCTTTCTAGTGAATTCTTTCATGTTTATTTCCTTTTTAAGTAATTTTTGTGTATATAGATAATACTTGGCGAATAACAGTGTGAAATTAAATTTTATTATTGACTTGTTAGCGACTTGGGGATAGTCCTTTTGCTCCAAACCAAACAGTATTTCAAGAGGAGAAGGCGAGAAAGTGGTGCCATCTTCTTTATTTACCCACTTAATGACTTCAGAAAAGAAGTGTTTTGACCAGTGACAGTCTACAAAAGTGTGACTTATTGAGTCGGGTTCTTGGCATAATAAACACAGCATGTCTGATTCCATACTGTAGAAGGAAAGCTCTTTTTTAGTCACCACTATTCTGTGGAGCAGTTTAAAGTAGAATTCTTTAAGCTTGTTATTTTTACAGACATTTTTAACACGATTAAAAAAGGTGTCTAAATTAAGGTCTACCGCTTGTAGGTCGCGTGCCCATTTTGGGCGTGCCTTTATCTCTACATCGTCATTGTTTATGAGAAGCCAATAGTAGTCTCTGTTTTTCATTTTGTGCAAATCTATGGTGGTATTTGGAGAGAGTTGGAATGCACTCTCTGCAAGAAAGGTGCGCTTGTCTACTTGTTTTTCTTTTGCTTTATCGAGAAGGTGCTTAGGAATTGCGGAAACAACTTGCATATAATTTAGAAAATTGCATTCAACATCATACCTTTGGATGAACTCCTCGAAAGTAAGAAGTTGGCCATTTTCTTGGCCGAAATCACAATTATAGGCTACCTTAAGCTCCAGAAAATGTTGTAGCATTGACTTGTAGAAATGCGGCAAGTTGGTTTGCCTCAGAAATTTTTCATTGTAATTGCATTTTAACAAAAAGTTCAGGCCACCATATTTATTCAGAAAGTAATTTGGAATCGTCTTCCAGGCTTGCTCCCAAGGTTGCTCATTTTTTAATAGTCTAGAGATCCAGGCAAGTTTTAGTGACTTGGACATTAATTCAATATTTGGCGCGCGCAAACCTCCGTGACTATAATCAAGAGACATTATTTTTCGTTTAATTTTGTCTTGCTTTTTTTTCCAAATAAACTTAAAAAGAAGCGAGTTAGTGGCTTTGATATATTCAGAAGGAGTATCAAGGATCGATATTGAGAACACCAGCTGTGAAATTCCAAGACATTTTGTTATAAGAACTCTTCCCAACAAGGTAAGGTTGCGAGATTGCCAGATGTCAAGAATAGTGCTTAGCTTATCCACTTTTGCTTTGAAATTTTTCAATTCGTTTTGTTTTTGATGGTAAGATATATAAATTCCCAGCGCTCTAATTGGCTCCTTTGGCCAGTAGAATTGAAAAGGCTCATCAACCTTGTGCCTCCAGGGGCCTAGCCACAAGGCTTTAGTTTTGGATGGGTTTAATCTCAGACCGGAGACAACACCAAAGTTATTTAGCACTTGGATAGCGTTTTTAACCGATTCGCAACTGCTACATATAAGTGAGGTGTCGTCAGCGAACTGGCTTATTTTGAATTCCTTTTTAAAAATCTGAATACCTTGTATTTCTCTGTTTTGCCTTATCTTGCATGCCAAGATTTCCACAGACAGAATAAATAGATAAGGAGACAAGGGGCATCCTTGTCTCACGCCTCTCGACAATTTGAAAAGGTTGGTACAAAAGCCATTATTCATAACAGAGCTCTCCGGGTTGGCGTACAAAGTTGATATCCATCGTTGAATACTATCGCCAAAATTAAAGAGGGCAAGCGTCTTTTGAATAAATTTCCATTCAATTGTATCAAATGCCTTCTTAAAATCCAGTTGGAGGAGAATCCCAGGGATATTTTGGGCTACGGTTTGCTCTAAGATGTCGTTAATTAGCCTGATATTTTGGCCGATATATCTGTCCTTTATAAATCCAGTTTGATCCGGATTGATAAGAAGTTTTAGTACCCTTTCGAATCTTTTAGCTATTGCTTTGGACGCGATTTTGTAGTCCAGATTTAGTAAAGTAATCGGCCGCCAGTTTGTTAGATGTAGTAAATTTGAGTCCTCTTTCGGTATGAGAATGATAGTGCCTCTGCGCTGGGATATTGACATTTCTCCTTCTCTATAAGCCGCATTATAGCAATTCATTAGATCCTCACTCAGTAGGTCGAAGAAACAATTATAGAACTCCCAGGTAAAACCGTCTTCACCTGGTGATTTTCCATTGGCAAAGGTTTTTAAAACTTCTTTACATTCCTCCAGGGTAATTTCCCCTTCTAACTCCTCTTTCTCTGCATCTTGCAGCTTAGGTATTTCCAAGTTTTGAACGAAATTTTCAAACCGACCATCTTCAGTTTCACCATTTGAAGTGTAGAGATCTCTATAGAAGCTTTCGATTTCTTTCATTATTTCATCGTCTTTGTGCAGATGTTTTCCGTTTGAGAGTTCTAGTTCTGCTATTTTTTTTCTGCTGTAGTTTCTCTTTTCTAGATTAAAGAAATATTTCGTAGGTTTCTCACCCTTTTCCGTCCACCTGGTTTTGGAGCGTAGCATTAAGCCGTTCGCTTTTTTCTCATAAAACAAAAGAAGTTGTTGTTTTAGAATTTCTTTCTCGTTTAACGCTTTGTTGATAAAATCGGCGTTAGTGCTGTCAGAGATCCTTTTTTCTAGATCCTCAAGGCGTGTTTGTACATCCGATTCCCGTTTGCGTTGTCCTTTGGCTTTGTTTTTTGAGTAAACAATTGTAAGGCCCCTTATTTCCATTTTAATTAACTCCCACTTTAGTCTGTGATCATCCAAGTCTCGGTATTTTTCACCTATAACGGGATAATTTTCTTTAATGAGGTTTACATATTCTTCATCATCAACAAGGGAGTTTTTAAACTTCCACAGGCCTGGACCCCGTCTCTCTTCCGAAAGTTCTAGAGAAAGTTTTATTGCATTGTGGTCAGGTGCGTTGGAGGCCTTTGTATGTATGTTAACGACGCATTTGGAGAGGGAGCGAGCAACAAGAAAAAAATCTATCCTTGAGCAAACTTTCAGTGCTTTTGATTCATATGAAAAGCTCAGCTTTTGCGGGTATTGATTTCGGAAGATGTCAATTAACAAAATAGTTAATGAGCCAAAAAGAGATTTTACATCTTGTTTTGTTTGATATTTGAAATCAAAATTTCAACTCGGCGATGTCCCTGTCAGAACGACATGAATTTTCTTTTTCACGTTTGGTTTAAGATCTTTCCTGACGCCTGAAGTCTTTCGGTTCAACAAAGAGGCTATTTTAGATACGCCTTGTTATGCTCAAACTTATTTAGTTTTCGTAAGCCCTGGCCTATTGATTGTAAATTCCCCGCGGACTATACCTATTTAACAAGGCTTCTTGTTAATTAGCTAAACTTGTTGCTTCTCGAACAGCTCTTCAGAGTTTGGAGAAATATTTTACAGTGCCGCTCGCACAGATGGCGTTGGCTAGACCTCTGTATTGTTATTACGATAAAGATTATACAATTACCATGTTAAAAGCAGTTTTTAAAAGCTTATTCTCTAAAGCCCAAAGTATTTGCATTTCTTATTAAGTTTCTTATTATTCGAGCACCTTAAACTGTTTCCTTTCCTCATGCATGTTGCACTACAATTAACATCTCCAGAATATTGACATACGAAAATTGATATCTCTTGGCTTGAGAGAGAACCCAAAACTAAAGATTAATTTATGGCTTTTAAGAACTCCATCTTGATTATTCTAAGCCACAAAGTCAAAATTGATGACGGTTTCTTATTGGCCAAGCTCGATGCTTGTTCACTCGTGGACAATTTTTTTTCTTTTGCTTTTCAGTTCTCACTACCTAGCTATCTTTCCTTCGCATCATAGCACAAATATAATATGTAAAATTTATCACAATTTGTTTTAGACAAGCAAAGCAAAGTCAGTCGACTTGCCCTACGAAGTTTCTTCCTAACATGTAGTCTGATAATTTTAATAGTATATTTATTTTCTATGAAATTCATAATGGATAAACTGGCAGGCAAGTATTTTAATTTTTTACTGAATTAAGGTAGTTGCTGTTTCTCTTTGGCACACAGAAAACTCAATTACAAAAGGAAGAATATTAAAGATCTTTCCTGGCGCAACTCGGCATGACGTTGATTTAATCATTTATTTCTTGCCTTTTTTCAAGTTAAACCAATGTTTACGAAAGATAGTTAGAAAAAAAGAATCTTTATTTCAATGAAACTTCATTAGTTGCTATTGTTTTTGCATGACGTGGTGAAACTGTGTGCAGTGCGCTTTTTTTATATTACAGATGTGTCTTTCAGTCTATGATAAATAGTTGTCAATATTTGAAATAGAAATATATATGTAGCTTTCTTCATCTCCATTATAGTAGCGAGAAGTCGTAATCGGTGAACAGGGTGTTTTTTTGGCTTCGGCTTCACTGTGTTGATTTACTGAATGAGGTGAGCTATAGATATTCTTCTTACTTCCCAGCAATGATAATTTATGTCTCTTTTATCAGGTTACTTATTGCATTTGTATCAAACCTTGATACCTTTTTGTCACAACACCATGGTGTAAATAGTGCAAAAATCTTAACGCAAAATACCAAACGTCGAAAATATATATCAGGTTCGATTTGAAAGGCAAGTTTCAATGTTGCCTTTTCGATTTAATGTTAATCCTCGGGCAAATAAATTTTATGCCTTTTATCTACGCGTGAGCAATTTAAAATATTCTTTTCTGTGGAGCAGAAAAAATGATATGAAATATTAGATCGATTTGTTTTCGACGAATGGGCTGCAAATATTCATCCAAAATCTTTTACTTATTTTTCATGCGAAAAGAAGCCTTACATTTCACGATGTAATATAAAACAGAGAAAAACGTAGAATCTACTATCTGTACCAACACTTTTATTGAATGCACCTGCGAGCAAACGAAATTAATACCAAAAGTGTAATTTTGGATTTTTTTAAAAGTGCTTCTATTTTCATAGCAAAAACAAAATGCAGTGGAAATAGATTTTATCGTCGATGGGTCGCGTGTTATTACTACATTCTAATCTAAATATGGATATGAAAGACAGGATGTGGAAACGGACAGATATTTTATATTCATGCAGAGTTTGATTGATAGAAACAAATACAAAAGCTGATGAATGATAAACGAAGCTGCACATGCATGCAACCTAGGTTTCTTGTGTGAAAATAGCCAACATGCCCAAAAAATCTTAAGAAATTTAAAAGACTTCAAAGTTAAAACTAACCAACCGATGAAACTTATGTTACCAGCTGATTCTCAATCGTCGAGTTTGGAGAGCTACTTTGTACTGGGTAAACGTAAGAAATTTACAATTTCCTCGTAACGCGTTCCGGAAACTTGTCTGCGTGGTCCCAATTATGTGAGACGCATCGTAAATCATAATAGGTAATAACGGAAATCTTGTGCGAAACTTTATTTTTCTCTTGTTTTTTAACTTCTAAGGCACATTTTGTATCTGGCAGTTTTGGATGCAGTAGCCATTATATATTGCATTACTGTCATCTTAAGTAAATATAAAACATGAAAAAAGAAGTGCTGAGCAAAATCGAACAATGAAGATATTGAATATTGAACATCCATTGAACATTTCACTAAAATGTTCCCTTTAGATCACCTAAGAAACTGACGATTTAATCCCCCCAAAAACAAAGTCTCAGAGAGTAGCTTACAATAAATTAAAATAAACTGCCTAAAAAAACCCTTTGGCTACGAGGTAGCTAAGTGCTTTCGGTTTGTACGTATAATCCGCCTGTTATGCCTGGTGGCCTTATCAGGAGGTCCAAATGTGGAAAATGCAATTGAATCAAAACATTACTTCACCCACTACAAATTTTTTTCTAAAACCAGTACATTCTTTCCGTAACATGTTACTTGGTTGAAAGACAAAAAACAGTGGACGAAACCTTTAAAAGAAGTCAGGAACAGTGTAGATATTAATGCCTATTGAAGGTTGTCGAGTACCAGTGAAAGCGTAAGAAAACATCAACGAAGGAGTGAGTAGAAAGGGGAGAAAAACATTGCAAGAACTGTTGTCTCCAGTTGTACATAGATATAAGCTTTATCAGATTGTCTTACAGGTTTGTACGACTCTTCCTTATTTAAGGGAAAGGAACGATAAATATATTAATCTTTTACCTGCAAAAGTAGCTTCCTTAGAAAACCAAAGAAACAATTGAGGCTTAATAAGGAATCAAATATGATTTCAAGGATTTAGCTGATTTAGTTTATTAGATGACAATATGTTACTTGCAAGTTACATACTGTGAATATATTAGAGATCAAATTTTGCCTACGGAAATGATTAGACACGGTTCCGGAGATTTAAGAATGTTCGTGTTTGTTTAGCAATTTCCGATAAGTAACATTTTTTTACTATAGTAAACATTTTCTGTCAGATGTAATTATGTACGCGGTGAAATTATTGTGGGTTTTGCTGCCAAATCTTAATTCAGAAAATCCCATTTATATTTTCGTGCTTCAGTTTAATTTGATAAAATTCGAGATTTAATTCATTTATTGAAACTGCACAATCATCTCCAAGGGTCACGAGCGGCAAATGTTTATGAAAACTGAAAAAAAAAAACAACGACAACAAGAAATACAGCTTAACATAAAAAACGCACTTTTGCTCTGGAATTTTGACAATTCTTTTCCGGTATAAATTTACATGCGACTTTACTTAATAAAATTAAGCCTGCCGTAAGAAATAATAAAATATATATTTTTTTTAATTCGAAAGAAAGGTCTTCAATATGTGAAGCATAATTAAATGATTTTTATATTCCAAGACCATCTTTACCTACACGAGATGATTTAAGTTCAAATAAGCCGCCATCAAGATGCCGGCCCTGTAGTGCACTGGCGGTCATGTTGTTTGAACTATTGAACTGTTTTTAATTGATTCCTCAACTATAAATCGATTTTATTGGAAGTAAATTAACACTCAAATAATAACTACAATAATTGCTATCTAACTCCAGCATGCCACAGAGAGTGGAAGAGGAAACAAGGAGACAAGTAGGGCAATAGTAGATGGTTGAACAGATTTGCCCTTCCAACTAGTTGCAGTCATTATTTAATTGAAGGAGCTGTTCCCTTCCACGACTTTCTCTAACACTCAGTTTTTTTTCGGATGAAAGTTGCTTACAAAGCTGCACCCAAGTTAAACTAAATAGAAGTCGAAAAGTGACGTTTGTTGTCTCGTGTGTTATCGACGATAACTTTTCGTTCTCTCCCTCTAGATGTGGTTGTGAATAATATCTACGTCAAGCTAAAGCAAAACGCACGAAGAAAATTTAAAACTACTGTTAATTGTCGCCTACAGCATTAAAGTTCAATTGATTCACTTATACATCAAATTGTCTTCTTTTGATCTACCGGGAGAGAGATCATTTTAACGCTTTCACTTAGATTATTTGTATTATTTTGGCACATTCCTCTCGAGGTTTTCAGTTCCCGTCGAAACTCAAGCAAGTATATACATTCAGAAGAAGAAAATGAAAGGAAAAATATTGTAGAATCTTAAATTACATATACACCGTAGAAATAGTATTTATTTTGGTGGCAGTTACATCTTTTTTCTTTTTTCGTATAAAAATTGTAACCTGGACGTGCTTTTTCGAAAAGGTGTCTAGGACTTAAGTTATTTGCTTAGCTTATGAAATTTATTTTCTTGTTTGTTTCTCCTTTGACAGGCTTTTATTTGATGACTTTTCTACGATAACAATGGGTCGGATTAAGCTAAACCATTAGACAAGCTCAAAGAAGGCAAAACGTGTAAAGGGTTTCTGAATCAAAACTCATCGTTCGCTACTTTGATTTCACGCTTTTTACCTGATGGCTAATCTCACTGACATCGGAAATTCACTTCCAAATAGCACTGCACCGAATTTTACGTGGCTACAAGTAACAGAGTATACCATTTTCTCCACTGTTTTTCTCGTCAGTGTGACAGGAAACATTTTTGTCTGTTTGGTGATCTTTAAGACTCCACGTATGCGTACAACCAGAAATTATCTCTTGGTGAACTTAGCTGTGTCCGATCTGACCGTGTCACTACTCTGCATACCATTCGATGTGGTTTTGAAGATAACTAACCCTCACTGGCCATTGGGAGCCGCCATGTGTAACATACTGTGGCCAGGGATGACTTTGGTTACCAACTGCTCGTCAGCTACTCTGGCGGCCATAAGTCTAGACAGGTAACGGGAAGTGTTTTTAATATTGCTAAATAGAATCAGTTTGTGGTTTCAGAGTTTTCATGTCTATTTTTTGCGGCTCTTTCTAACTCCACACGGCACTGGAAGCACATTTCAGAAAAAAAAAATAACATATCCAGAATATTGCTTGCGAAGGACAAGCAAAACCAAGAAAGAAAGGAATAGTAAAAAATAAAAAAATGCAGTCCAAAGATAAAATAGAAGAAAACAGGGCCGCCGCGTCCAATATCATTACTGGCTTTTCGCCGGGACATAGTCCCTTACTCTGATTTTTCTGCAATTCCAAAAACAGACTAAAATCGTATTTTCCTAGAGGGTGCTAGAAGACAACTAACTAAGACAATTAAGACAATTAAGCTGGTTAAATTAAAGAGGCCAGACGTAGAAGCTAGAAAAACTCAGAATAAATTAAAGGGTCTATATCGTGCAGCCAATGTATAACTTAGAAATTGTGGAAACCATCACCATGCAAAACATTCTTTTGGAATTTATAGTATAAATGTATTCCAAAAGAATGTTTTGCATGGTGATGGTTTCCACAATTTCTAAGTTATACATTGGCTGCACGATATAGACCCTTTAATTTATTCTGAGTTTTTCTAGCTTCTACGTCTGGCCTCTTTAATTTAACCAGCTTAATTGTCCTTCCTTGTCAGCATCGCCATCAAAGGCTTTTTTGATTATATCTCATATCTAACGCACACTTGTTTGGATTTGATTCTCTTGAGCTCTCTCTCTTTGAAAAATATGTTATATCGCCACACAAATGTCTCACTTATGTTGTCAGATACCGGGCTGTTGTACATCCCTGGAAACCACGCTTTACATCAACTCAGACAGCCGCCATTATTGTATCTACATGGTCGGTGTCATTCATACTCGTGCTGCCATACGCTCTCGTACTTAAAATCCAAGATGGGTATTGCGCTGAAGACTGGCCTCACCCTTCCGCTGTCAAGGCTTACACCCTGGGATTGTTTATCTTTCAATACGCTCTACCGCTTCTCATAATCACTTTTGCTTACATCATGGTAGCCAGGAAGCTTCGCCACCAAGCAGCCCGCATTGCAAGGAATCGCCAAGAAAATGGAATATCAGTGACAACTTACAGCCAAGAAGCAAATGGATATCAAAGGCACCCTACAAGCGAGGCCTTTTCCGTGTCTTCCCCAACCGTGCCACATTCTGACGTCCGTAAAAAGTGTAGTGATTCTGCTAAACAAGAACTTGTCCCTCAAAGCATTAATCCTCCAAAAGTTGACAAAAGCGAAGTGAAAAGACTGGAACGCAATACCAAGATAATGAAAATGTTAGTGACAGTTGTATCTCTGTACGCCATCTGCCTGCTGCCTAATCAGATTGTCTGGTTGTGGTACGAGTTTGGTACCGCACAAAGCTGGCCCCATTTTAACGAGCTTCTCACTTTTGGCAACATAATGGTATATGTAAACAGTTGTGTAAATCCTTTGTTGTATGCTGGTATGAATGACGACTTCAGGAAAGGCTTTATAAAACTCCTCAACTGCAACAGGAAGTCACCTGCTAAGACGCTTGTGTGAGAGAAAATGCTGATTACTTACAGACTACATGCAGATATAGAAATCGAATCCATACTGTAAATGGTTGATGAAGTTTGAAGAAAACGGTTGCCTTCAGGACATCTAGATCTTAAAAGAAAGACAACACATTTTGTTTGGTATCTGAGGTGCAGGGCTACCATGACCAGATCAGAAACAGGCAGACAGGCAGATAGATGAGCTGTTAGCTCGGTTGGTTGGTAGGTACATTTAGGCAGACAGGCAAGCAGACACAGTCAGGTACATGCCAGGTTGGTAGGTAGCAATAGGTAGGTTGGCAGGTAGGTATGTAGGTATGCAGGCAGGAAACTAGAGGTAGAGAATTATCTGGGTAAGTCGCCAGCTTTTGTTCTTTTTAAATCTGAATCCAAGCGACTAGAATATAGCAACAAATTCGTCTGAATAAGATTTCGGTCAGCAGATTATTTTTCACCGGCCTTTTTTAGGTTATCCTTACAATTATCGTCGCATTCCTAAATGCAAGTAAATAGTAATGTCTTTATCTAACTGCTCAGATATTGTTTTAGGCCAGTATCCTGGTCATTATGGTTAATAGAAATGAGCAAAAAACTCATATGAACAATGCGTGATAGTATGCCGATAAACTAAATGCGAAGCTGAAAGCGCAAAGCCCAAAACGTCAGCTAATCTCCTCTGTTTGACACTTATTCAGCCTCGTATTTAGTTAATTAGGATAAATTCAAAATATGTAAACATAAAACCACATTCTAGTCACGATCATACCAAAAAAGCACTGGTTTTCATAATTTTATTCCAATTAGCATTCTTGTAACATCAAGAACCGCGCGATGAAATACGTTAGTGATTGATGTATAACGTTCAAAAAAGAACTACCCACTTCTAGTCATTGTGACTTGCATTGGCTCCAAAACATAGCAGTCTAAGCGGTGTTCCACGATTAATAAGCTACAATATTTATATAGGAATTGAAGATTAAAGATTAATAAACAGTGGAGTTGATACTGACTATATCGTTAAGTTCCAATGTCAAAAAGAACCTTAGACTGTATCCTACCAAAAAAGTGCATTACTATATCATTAAGAAGGTTTCTACTACAGCACATCAAGTAAACGTGGCGTAAATGTTGCCGAAGAGACCGAGATTGTTTACTTAAGGAGAGATTTTCACAGGGTTGGCCAAAGGTTTTTGCCTATTTTCAGATTTAAATGTTTGTAGCTCTAACTTTCGTCTCTTGATACTGTACAAAGCCTTAAAACGCTGGCATTGCATAAGCGCTGACAACTTATTATAAATATTAAAATTGTTACTGATAAAAAAAAAAGATTCATTGTAATTTGCAGATTTATTATTGACTCAGGAGTAACGAAAATCATTAAGCATTGCGAAAATGTTCTGAACATGCAAAATAACTTATTTTATCTTTTTTTCGGCTCGTGAGCGGGCGGAATGCAACAAATCCTGCAATCTGATTTGTTCCTGGAGCGGGCGGAATTTTCTCATACGGACCGCTACAGCGGGCAGAATCCATCGAGTTGATCTATTTTCGTAAACGAAATAGTGGTTATCGTCAATCTTTCGCTCCTTTTACACTTCCATATCGACGACTTATCAACGCAAGTTTATTTCTATTCACCCTTAGATGGCAAGGGAAAGTCACGGAACTAAATTTAATTAAGATTTTTGAAGTTGTGAGAGTTCGTTTGGCTGTTTGCAGCTTGGCGCTGTAATGGCGCGAAATTCTGTCTCTCTCTGTACAATTTTAAGTCAATCTGAATCAATTTCGTCGAGTTTACCTCTCTGATCGTTTCTGTATTTGATAGAATTTCTGTGGAGTACACTTGACGAATTTCGTCGCTAAATACCGTTCAATTTTACGGTAGAAAAGTCTGATTTCGAGTGATTCGCAACGCCTGGCAGAATTGTTTTTGTAGCACAACTTCAAACTTTGTACGAAATTTCACACCGAGAAAACACTTTAAGAGAACTTAACTGGCGACTTTAATGCAAGTAACATAACGTAGTTCGAAAAAAATCAGTTCTTTAATACATCTTTCTTTGTCTAGCATCTGAGTTTCTTGCTTGTTCGTTCGTTAGATTTTTTGCGAATGGTTTGTGTAGAGCGCGTAAGCCAAATTCAATGACAAAGTTGCGTAAACAAACCCACTTGTAAGCCAATTTACCGCAGGATAAAAAAAAGAAAAAAATGGTATTGGCCGGCTTAGGGTCAGTCATGTCAGTCCGTATAGGGAGAAACTATGACCTCGGGCCTGAAAATGCTGCCCTCGGCATGCGGCCTCGGGCAGAAACTTGAAGACCTCGGTCACAGTTTCTCCATTTATCACATACGGAGCAAAATTACTGAATGCTGATTGGCTGAGACAGAGAGCATTTTTTCTTAATCAGGGCACTTTTTGGTAATCAAGAGGGCATGATTACTTGATGCTGATTGGCTGAGCACGCCTGCATTGAGTTGGTTTCCCGCTTCAAACGGATTTTGAAAAGAAATTTCAGAAACGCATCGCTTCTGAGTTTGATCTAAACACGGTTATTTCATCTTAACGTGAAAGAGAATCAACATGCAACAAAGCGCAGTCTTTTGGTGGAAAAGCAAAAGGATTTTTCCGACTAAAAATGCATTGATTCGCAGCCTGAAAAACGTTTGAGTGAAGACGGCTGGTGTTGCACGAAGCATAGAATTACAGAACTTCATGGCCGCCAAACTGAAAGTTTGCTTCGGGTCGCCTTATTAGTATTACAGCTCACTTTATCGGCGTAAAAACAGCGTAAATTTTGTTGGTACGTGAATTTTTCACAGTGGAAAGGACAGTTTTGGATTCAAGAAGTCATTAGAGCTCGTTTGGACACTTGTTTACGTTAAAGTAGGCTTTCCCCGTGTTACTGCTAGCCTGTTAAATAATGACAATCGGCAAACCTGTTTACGCGACGGCAAGACCTTGAACCTTTGTACAAAATTTTGCCCTTTATGTGATAAACAAGTAATCGCAAGTGCTCTCGGGCAATTAAGGATTAATTTCACTTGTATTTTCAAAGTTTTCCAAATTGCCCTCGTCGCTTCGCGACTCGGGCAATTTTGTGAAAACTTTGAAAATACTCGTGAAATTAATCCTTAATTGCCCTCGGCCCCATGCGATTACATATACATACGGACCTCCCAGCCGGCCAATAACATGTAATTGATAAAAACTTGTAAATTTCAATTTGGAAAAAACAATTTTGCTATAATACGGTTGTTATTGAAAGAACAAGTTTCGAACCTAGGAAAGGTCATGCCAAAATTTATTATAAAGACTGATAAATCTCAGATAAAGTTGCAGAGTTCAGATATTTTATTAAAAAATAGAGTTTAAATGGTTAAATTCAGCCATCTGACATTTCCTGTCCCCAAGTCCAAACAGAATGGCGAAATCCCTTGCTCAGGGAAATGATTCATCGAAAGGGGCTGGATTGAGAGTGACCCTCTTCATCCAGTGCCCTATCACAAGAATTGTTACTTGAATTTTGGTTGAAACTTCACTATGACCTCGATTATTATTCCGTCACGAGATGATTAAATACAAGCTTAACTTTATGAAAACGTAACTTTCTTTTCTGGAGAAAAACAGCGAAAATAAAAAAACGAAGTAAAACAGCCGTCGAATACGCGAACTCCCTGAGGTGATAAGAAAAAAAAAAACGTAAAATGATGAAAAAATTCCCAGTACATATGATTTTTGGTACGGTTCGATCAGACAAAATTGCTACCCTTGCCGTGCTCGGACTACCTAGCTACACGCGTGCGTGAACGAAAGCGGGCATAAGTACCAATTTATCAGAGGGAACCACAATAAAGCCAAAATTTAGCAATTTTTTCTGTGTTTGCATGTATGTATAGTTAATTGGCCACTCCCCATTGGGGCTTTTCAGGACCAATGTAACAAACAATGATAAATAAATATTCGAATAAACATAATTAAGTAAAGAAGATTAAGAATCCCAGCTGGTGAGGGGCAGACCAGTTGGCTTTTTCTCAACTAGCGCGAGCGGAATGATGGTTTTACTAAAAACACCCCTAAAAGATGAAAAGGAAAATAAAAACGCCGCCAAACGATAAAAAAACTAAACCGTTTAACTGTATGTAGTCTCTAGTCATAACTGTTATCAATTATTATCTGTAATACCGTTACCGTTATTTTTATCAGTGGTCTCCAGCCATTGTTGTCAATTTTAGTTCTATTGTTACCCTAAGTGAATTTCTAGTTGTACTTAGTTTAGCTGTGCTACCCGTAGGCATGCATGTAATAATTGTACCATGTTATACCTAAAAACGTAATAAAATGAACGTACTTATATGTATGTATGTAAACTGAACTAAAATGAAAATTGAAAACTCCCAAAAAAATTGCGCGTACGTTTACCTTATTTGTAGAACATGGTATAATTGTTTGATCATAACCCTTAGCTAAGCCAATAAAGACTGAAAATTGCATTGTCAAATAAGCTTTTAATAATAAGTTGTATTCGATGAAATATAAATTAAATTTCATTTTAGCCAAAGTCACCCATAGCTAAATTTAGATGCAAAACTTGATTACTGGCATTTACTGCCCGTGTAACAGTTAAGGAAGCGTTTTAGAAACTGCATGTTGCTACAAGAAACGCTAGAATGAGGGTCGGAAAGGGGGTTTTTCGTGAACCGTGAATGCCTATTTTTAATTGCCGTGAATCGTGAAAGAACGAAATTATTTCCCGTGATCCGTGAACGAAAGTACTCCGGTGATTCGTGAAATATTTAATTTATTTCTCGATATTCGTGCATGAACATGGTCTATAATTAGCTCATTTTGCGTGAAATTTTCCGAATGACCAAGAATGAGCCACCTTAACTAAGCCAACGAGGCAGCTCAATGCCACCCAGAAAGACCAAATGAGAGAATGGAAGGGCCGTCCGTCAGCGCAGCGTGCACAGGAGAACACAAAGTTTAAAGTCGGGACACTTCGGGTGCAATCCATTCAAAATTTACGGGCTGAGGTTCGAAAATTTCTTGGAGTCGAATGGATTGCTACAGGTCCGAACGGTCTCGTTCCATTCCACTCGCAAAACGAGTTTCGCGCTCATTTAAGATGAAGGATGTAGGTTCATTGTTGCTCGTATTAAAGCTAGATGAGGATTTCGACGGTGATATCAATCATATTGTGTGAGCTGCTTCATTCATAGTAATTTAACCGGTATAACGGGTTATTTTGAGCAGACCGTTCCCAGATATTTGCCATGTGACTTCAAACACCACGTTCGAAGTCTTCGAATTGAATGACGAAAGGAACCTTGCAAATTCTTTCGGAAAATAAATCGTCCTTAAGAGTCGTCAACAGCCAAAACATACACTTTGCTTGCGGAGCAACTACAGACCTGTCGTAACTGTACATGGATGTACGAGTAACACCGATAGATCCGCTGTTAACAATCCTTAAAAATGCACTGATGTGTATTTCCCTCCATTTTGTACACGGAAGATACCGAACAGCGGGGTTCTGGAATTGAGAATGGGTCGGAATGGTCAAATGGAACGGCCCATTTCGATCGGACCGGTCCACCTCGAAAGTTGGACTGATTTTTTCGAAACCTTTCCGGTTGGACCGAACCGATCTATTCAGTTTTGGACCAAGTTTTTCCGGAAATTTTGGTTGAATGGATCGCGCCCTTCCTCTCAATATGTACAGTTGCTCCCATACACCAGCAGAGAAAGTAGTTTTCCCAGCTCAACCTTCTCCAGATGATGTAGAAATTACAGCTTTTGACATTCAGCCGCATGATCAACAGTATGATGATTCTTTTCTGTCACGTTTCCGATGACTCCGAACAAGGGCAAGAATATGACAGATTCTGATGCAAGTGAACGCCTGAGCGATGATGATGTACTGACCTTTTTCCGTGGCATACAAACAAGTAGTGGTCGAATGGTCAGAGTTGTCCGGTCACTGATGCGAACAGTCTATTGTGTGGTTTGTGTAGCAGCTATGTCAATACCTTATGAGACCTTTGACAATACTGGCAAAGATATTGTTCATGCACGTACGCACAACACTAAAGAATTGCAAGTAAAGAAGTGTAACCATTTCTGTCTGTGTAGACTAAGGCATACACCGTTTTGAATTAGTGTAAATTTAGCATTTTAGAGCGAGAAAAACAATCATTTAATAATGTGCATGCAATAATTCAAAATGGTCGGCACGTCAGTTGTGTAGTACTATATGGGTGAAAAATTAAAGCAAACTCTGAATGGTGCGTGATTCGTGAAAAGTCTGTTTTAATTCCCGTGAACCGTGAATTTTCGATTTTAATTCCCGTGAACCGTGCACGACACCCCCCCCCCCCCCCCCCCTTTCCGACCCTCTAGAATGTATGGATTACTTCATGAAAAGTGCGCGCGCACGGTATTTACGCACGAGTTTTTTGATGCATAAACGAGTGCGTAAATACCGTACAAAGTACTTTCCATGCTGTAATTTGTGTATTTTATACTAACTGAAATGTTCACCCTCGACCAGATTTTAACCCTTCACCCTGCAAGACAAATGTTAAGTAATGCTTTTAGTCCGTTTGAGTGCAAGTACTCTGTCGATTCTTCAATTACCTAGTGCAAATATTTTGTGAACAGAATGTTCACCTCGTCATCATTTAACGCGTCAGTTGTGTTTGATTTGCTTCCCTTCAGAAATTTGAAGCCGTTTCCCATGAAGAGAAATCGTTCCGAACCCGTCAGACACATAACATATATAGTAAATATCTTACTAATCTCGTCTTCTCGGTCCGTACTGTACGTACGGATCCTCGTTTTTTTCCCCAACGATTTATGGCCCGCGTGCTTTGCGCAGGCTTGGGCCGGCCATAAATCGAAGGGAAAAAAAAAAAACTCGGTACGTGACGCACGGTACAGACCTCGAACTCAGTTAGTAAGAGGTGTTTCTTTTTCGTTTTCTAATTCATAACCTCGCTTTGAATAATCCTTAATCAATATCTAGAAGTTGGAAGTAATAAGCTTTGTGAAACATTGCTCCAAATTAAAGCTAAACTAGTTCGGGCTGTCTCCTCCATTGGCATTTAATGATATCAATGAATCCTTTTCGGAATTCCTCATTCATTCCAGCGTAAAGTAAAGGATTTACAGAACTGTTTATGTAAACCATGAGGCTTCCAAATATAAGCAGCTCATCAATATGCGGCCAGGTTTGACCAGACCCAAACTCGAACCACAACCAAACAATCTGGTTTGGCAACAGACAAATTGCATATAAAAGAACCACTGATACAAGCATCTTAACGACCTTTGTATTGTGCTCTAGTCGTCTTGCCTCCTTTATCCTACCGCTGCCAAATCTGTCCCGATACTGCTTCTTCTCATTATCGCGTCTGGAAAATAATTTCCTTGGTGGTAACGGAGAGGCAATGTCACACATCTGAACAGCAAAAAGTTTTCTCCCAAGATGATTCTTTCTGCCTGCATCCACATCCAGAAATAATTTCTTTTCGTGAAGTAGAGGCGATAAGGTTAAGGTGTTACATGTCTGTGGAGAAAGGTTACTCTTAAGGGACCAGCTCTCATAGTGCAAGGGTGTTGGGGAGGGCGGCCTTAAGGAAAATTCGTAGTTCCTCGCCATTCGCTCGGCCTGTTGTCGAAGTCTGAGCACAACTTTGATGTACGCAACCGCAATGATTGTCAAAGGTAAAGCATATTGAAATACAAATAATCCAACAGTATAAATTTTCCTGGTGCTGTCACTTGACCACTTTTCAGTGCAATTGTTATCGACTATTCCCAAAGCAAAAACGTACGGTAATACCAGCAAAAGAGAGAAGATCCAAATTGCTCCAATGATGAGACCCGTTTGACGAGTTGTGAAGCGAGCTTTCATAGGTCGTACTACTGCTCGATATCTAGGAAAAAAGAGAGAACACAATTTTGGACGCCATTACCTACTGTTCATCGTTGCAATGAATGATCGAATATTTACTGAAATGTTCGAACTATATGACCGTATTTTCTTATGCTTTTTATCATGTGTACAGAATCATCCAGGAATGAATAGTTAATTCTATCGTATTAAAAGTATTGACTTCTTCCACCTTTGATATCATTTAATTTGCATAACGCTTTCTAATAAATCCGCTCAAGTGATAACCTTTGTTTACGAAAAATCAACCTCAAAAGGTCCTTATATTATTGGTGTTTACTAAGAAATTAGGCTATTTAGGCTCTTAATTCAAGTATCAATATAACCATGCCTAAATGACTACAATCTAACAAATGCAAATCATATTTTGTGTTGTTTTATTCTTTGCAAAACGAGTACTCTGTGTAAACTCAAAGACTCACTTCCTACCAAAGTTGTTCGTATTTGGTACCAGTCAAAAAGATCGATGCCTCTGGGAAGTGAAGACTGTTTTTCGAAATGTTTCATCATTGTGTTGTAACAAGAAAACATTATATAACAATAACATGCTTCACCTGTCATAACTAATGACTGCAAGTGTAGCAGCAGATGAGTTGGTAACAAGCGTCATTGAAGGCCACAGTAACTTACACATGGCAGTACCAAGCGGCCAATCGGGGGCAACTATTTTCAGCACCATATCAAATGGTATGCACAATAAGGCAACAGTCAGGTCTGACACCGCAAGGTTAACAAGCAAATAATTACGAGTTGTACGCATGCGTCGTGTTCGAGCCACCACCAAGCAAACTAGAGTATTCCCCGTGGCACTCAAAGTAAATATTACCGCAAACAGTGTGAATTGTAAAATGTCCAGCCATTGAGTATCAGTAGATTCAGCTTCACTTGTCGGCGTAGCATCCAGGCTTGTTATATGGGTGGAATTGTTCATCACAAGAGATTTTAATGACCAACTGTGTTACACTTTGTTATGGTGATTATGATAGTTCCATCCACGGTCCAAACACTGCTGCTTATCCCTTTCTGAGAACGAATAATAGCAGGAACACAGATAATATAGTATGTAACATCATCAGAATCGAGGGAATATAATCGTTAAAAGAATAAGCAATGAAATTAATGGTTAGCCCATCGGAAACGTGGAACTAATTATATTTTGAAACATCATGAGTAGATTATTCAGAATACTAAAGGCCAAGAAAAGGACCAAGTTAAATTTACATAGCTAAAACATGTCCTTAATCCAGGAGGGAAGGACAATGTGGAAATGCGCAAAAGCTTCGTTCTAAAATATTCCTCGATCGTTTCAGCTTTTATTGTTCACGATATCACGTTTTTCTGTTCAAAAGTGGGATTAACAGCTGAAAGAGCTGTTTTATCATTAAAGATAAGTGTGACGTCACATCACTTTTAGAATATATCTAAAGGGAACTCGATCAGTGCATACAAACATGTTGAGAGGGAATCACGCTAGACGTGTTTTGAAATGTGCAGACTGAAAACAAGGCAACCCGGCAACTGATAGTACTGGCGTAACATGACGTTTAAAGATGGAAATAAAATAAAATCACATTATGAGATATGCTCGTCCTGACTTCTGAGGTATCTTAGTAACTTACGCTACCCCTTTTCTTGCCAACTACTTACAATTGAGTGGAATTTGTTTATCATCAACACTGTGGTTTTATTTTCAGCCAAGGACCACTTGGGAACTTTAAGTTTATCATTTGTTCATTAAAACCTTTGTCGAATTAGCTTGTTTTGAAAAGTATCACAACAAAGACTGTTGTTTTGTTGGCGCTGACTTGAATGGCAAGTCAAGACGAATTCATAAACGAGTTTGCTATGCTTTCAATGTCAACTGACACTTTTTCCTCAAAGCCTCTGGCATATATTTCAGATAATTTTACCTAAAATTTCAGCTGTATCTCGTATTTTCGTGCGTGCTAATAAAATTCGTATCACAAAAGATATAAGCACACTGATATTGAAATAAATGCGCATTAATTGCCTGTTCGCCGATTTCAATAACATTTGCAAAACCGTTCGGCATAAATCTAGAAGTACGTCGACAGAGAACACAGAAAAATAAGCAATTAACTTAAGTGACGTCTTTGATATTTCAGCTTTGAGTTATACGTATATCAACTTCTTCTCTCGGTACTACACAACCGACAATTACATTCATGTCGCCTGCCAACATTATGTTACTGCCAAGATGATTAGCATAAAAAAACCGATTGATGAAAAAGAATACATGTACGCTTAAAATGAAATCAATTATAAACCCTTTTGGTTCAGACAGTGAAAGTTGTAGAGGAATATAATAGTCCCATTTACCTGTTTATGTGTCCTGCTTTCAAACATGACACTGTATAAGAGGCTATTAGCAATCAAGACAACAGAAGAAAAAGAAAACCTGGTCTCCCCTAAAACTTTAGGAGACCAATATGTAACGACAAAACGTTTCGAGACACACGAACTATGTGAAATTTCAAAGTTTTCCGACCTTCTTAGACTAAATTCTTAGAAAGTGATGTCGGATTTTCACCCTGAAAAGTAAATGGCTATTGATAGGAGACGTGTAAACTTCGTGACTCACTTGTCAACTGTCTGATATCGAACATCTGCCGCGTCTTGCTCTCGGCATCAATTACGAAACCACCAAGAACGAACACAAACCGAGACCAGCAGTATTGTTTTTTCTTTTGCGTTAAGGTTGGACGTGTAGAAATATTTTTAAAAAAATTATCAGTCACAATTTCCAGTTTCATCACGTAGTTAAATTCACGAGCGCAGTCTTTAACTTTTCTTCGGTTTCCTTATCTAAATTTAGAAAACTCATTACTAACACTGACCAACCTCAGTTTCAACAAGGGAAATTTTGCCCGTTTTTGGCTCAAACTGGACCTCGTATAACATGCATGATTGTATATTTTGCCAGTTCTTAAAGCTTCCGCGAGAAAAGCAAAATCTCTTTCGAAACCCGCCACAGACGCATGTAAGCTAAGCTTCTATAAAACATGATAAAACTTCAGTATTCATGACATTACTACATGTATGCCGTAAGATTACAATTTCTAGCCAATCTCACCTTATAGACTGCAGCTATTGTGAAGAGGAAAAGTATCTTGTTCAGACAAAGAAGCTGTTCTACGTACTGCTGTCTTTCTCCTCTGGTAACCTCTATAATACACCACCGCCTCCCACTGACAACACGTCTTTATGTAAATCAGGACGAAACGATCTTCATTTAATTGTTACTCGGGTGTAATTCACTTTGTGAAGGCGTTTGCATAATTTATTAACCTTAATCGCAAGGGAAAGAAACTTTGGGAACGTAAAGTGCTGTTTCGAGTTCTAAATTAAGACAGAATTATATTAGTTTCCTTCATTAAACTGGAATACACGGACTGCTTTTCCAAGAAACGCTGCCATGGAATATAGAAGATAATGTCTACAAAGATGACAAAATTAATACGTAATATAAAATTAAATCTTGATTATCAGAGAAAGGAAGCAAGGAATAATTTTGACAGAATTATTATTTCGCTGAGAGGAGGGCATCCCTTAGGGATAAAATTGACTAAATTGTTCTCTCATGTCAAAATAAATTAAACTAGGAGGATTTAACATTAAAGAAGGCAATTGAGAAGACGAGCCGAAAAAGAGCTTTATATTCATGAAGATAATTTGATTTAAAAGACGCTGCAAAGACAATCGCTAAGCTTTCCGTTTGTCAAAATCCAGTAAAGTCAACTAGTTCTGATGTATTATAGTCTTAACTCTTAAGTTAAAATGGTTTTATGCTCTACGCAGTGTCTGTGGGCATTTACAACACCGTGCTGCACTTTAAAAGTTTTCGTGGCTCGCTGATCATTCTGTCACTTTCTTAAGACTGAGCCCTCAGCAATGGATTCTTTGTAGTGGTGAACGGTGGATGAATGCCATGGATTGAATTTTCTTTCAAACGAAAATATGAACAGGCAGTTTAGTGTGAATTCAACTTATTAAAAAAGGGAAACCATGAAACTTGTGCAAAACTCGCAGGTTTGAATTAGTCGCCTCGCTTTTTTTTTCAAATCCTATGTAACGTTGTAAAATTATTCCACGATTCGTGCGTTTTTGTTTAAAGATTGGATAGTTCTGGTTTTTAGTTATTTAAGAATATACAACATGTATATAAAATGCTGCAACTTATCTTTGGCGGTCGACTGTTAATGCATATCCACAGCTGTACAGCGGCGCTGCAGTCTGACTGTTGCCATGGTTACACACGCGATGAAACCATGCTAGTGTCTGCACTTGCTTACTTGTGCATACACAAATACACCTTGCAAAAAATGCGTCAAAAATTCAGCAAGTCAAGTTTCCAACGATATTTTAATTAAAGCGGTATAAATTATTTGCTCTGACCGGTGTTCATGAATTTGTCAACAGCTGTAGGCTATACATAAATTTCTTGTAACAGGGTATTACTTTTCTGTGCTGTGACAGATAGACTAATTAATACCAAGAAAAGCTTTTAAAAAGTTAAAATGTCAAAATATATTTAACCTGGCAAAACTAATAATTTATTTCTGACGGGACCGGAATTTTAGATGTTCCTAACCACCAGCAAGTAACTAGGGCGAAACTGTCATGTGCTTTTTTATTATTATTTCTAATACAGTATTTATAAACTTGAAAAAAGTTCAAGAATTTTACAATGGATAATTATGACAAACCGGCTGACAAACATATGTTCCATTCCTGCTAAAGGACTCATCAGTGACCTTTGGCCGACTAACTCGTGAAACATCGTGCGTGTTTGAAGTGCCGCTAGCATCAAAATGTAGGTGGCAATCTGGCCTTATATCACGTAACGCTTCTCAGTTTCTTTTATTTGTGATATAAGCCCATATTGCACCATAATTTTGATGCTAGCGGCACTTGAAACGCGATATTTGACAAGCTTAAGTTAGCCCAAAGGTATCAGATGCGTCCCCTAGCAGGGACGAAAAATACGTATGTCAGGTGTGCCATAATTGTCCATTTTAATATTGATGAATAAAGTCAAATTTAGAATATACGCATTTAGGGAATAAAACCAGCGAGAACAGTTTAACTAAGAAATTTGATTTCGCAGAGTTTAGACTAATTAAATACGTCAGTTACCGTTGTTTCATCACCTTATATGGATACGTCGTGCTCAATTTTTCTTGCTAATTTTTATCCTTAACTACTTTATGTAAATGTAAATGACCGAACGCATGTAACAATGTAATAAAAAACCTAAAGAAAACAAGAGTTGAGAAGACTGGTCTAAGCGACCTACAAAAAGCACCGTGGAATTCTCGCTGAGCATGCGTCCCATCTAAAACGTGAGTGGTGCGCACTTCTGGCCTCTCTTTTTTACAATATCTACATCCGGATCCAAACGGTAGGAACTTTACCTTTTCGAAACCTGATAGTTGTGCTTCTTGAATTATATGTCTTAGTGGGCGCTTAAGGACCCATATTTTGCAAAAAAAATGTCCTTAAAGAAAGTTCTCTTCGCTAAAACCGCCAAAAATATCATGTTTTCATAACATCTTGCTGCACAACTCGTCGAGTGGTTTTAATTGATCAGACCATCTTACTCTTGCAGCAAGAAGTACTGAATCTCAGCGTCTGTCATCGAACCCATCTTTGCATGAAAAAGATCTCCATCAATGTTTCAGTCAGTACATGAAATTTGTGTCCTATGTAAACAGTGGCAAGAAAAGGTTTCAAACTCGAAAACACAATTTATGATAATTTTCTAGTTCTCAGATAGTACTCTCTAGATAGCCTTGAATGTTAATATGAAAATCCCCTTCAATTTCGACCTGGATTTTAAAGCCAAATTTTAAGCGATATTAAACAAAAAACTGTGACTACAGTGTTATATTCCACAATTAAATTGGAAATCAGAGAGATTTTTCGTTCTTAACTGTGGCACTCGCGTTTCTCCAATGATTCGCGAAAGAAACGTGCCCTATGAATAACAATTTGCGAAAAATAAATCCACCCTCTACAAAACACAGACCAGCTTGCCGCAGTTTGCATTTTTCTCCTCAAGAAAATGTAGATTACTTAACCTCGTACCTGGAAATTCCGTGGGAAGTTGCCTTCATGAATAAATAATAATTAAATGACTGTGTTGTGATATTTCAGTTGAAGGCGAAACAAACGTGCCAAGGCGGAGGCTGTTGTTTCCGCAGCTGGCCGAGATGTAATATAAATCCCACGCAGAGGGGAAATTCAACCCAATTCATTTTCCCTGTTTGCTTTATCTACAGGGTTATTTGTTTTATCTTTCTGAGATTAACATTGTCAGAATTATGATAGGCAGTTGTATATCAATCTACGCCTCTCAATTTGTTTGAATTTTAATTAAATGGACTCTGAAACAGAGCCGAAATATTCTAAACCATTCCCCTATGTAATATTTCAACTATGATGACAATTCTCGGTCCATGTCTCGTCTAATAGCTCCGGATTTATAAACTCAGCCCTATTATTTTTTCATCGCGATCTATAACGGAGTTTAAACCCCAAAAAATAACTGATAGATCACCATAACTTTAATTACTTATTTGCGACCTCAAAAAAACTTGTTGACTATTATTAAGCCAAGATTAGCATGAACTTAACTGAACTCCACTATAATTTATGTAATGGCAGAAGATCGCGGTTTTAATAACGCAAGTCTGTGCCGGACATTTTCTAGTTAAAATGATTTTAGCTATAAGCAGAATTCAAATACAAAATAGGAATCAGAAATTGCCAATTCAAATTATATTCAGTTGTGGGTGTCGAACATGTATATATAAGCCTTCTGGCTGAATACAAGGGTTGTTATTCTAATCGGCGGGAGACTTCTTCTCATGTGAATTCGTTGTAAACAATTCCAGGGTCTGATTTATTTAGTATTTGATTTCACTGATTTTTTATTAATTTTTGCTTTTTTTTTAATTTCATAATCGTACTTTTTAGTGACATTAAACTAATACAGTTGTTTACATTCAAATATCCGCTACGGTTTTACAGTTTTTCAGTCACATTATACCGAAATACTCTATAGACATTTTTTTTTTATTATTACAAACTGGACCATTTCCTTTGTCCAGATAAGTATCGATATTATGTTTAAACGTTTTAAGACTGGGGGTTCATATTGAATTAGATATCGTGATATCTCTGATATCGAAACACACCCATAAAACTGAAAACACGGGAAGATAAGCGTAGTATAGAGACCAGCAATTAAAATTATATGCTAAACATCGCATAACGACTTTGAAATAATGAACTAGATACCAAATGCAATAAAATTCTGTCGACAATTACGGGAAAATGTCCCTAATTTTTCCTTGAAAAAGTGATTTTCAAAAAGTAAATATTTTCGAAAGAAAAAGCCATGGCTTTAATTCTTACTATAGGCTTACCATAGCACTTAATTTAGAACAATGCTTCTGAATATGCGTGCCAAAATCAAGTACTTAACTTAAAAAGCTGGCATTACGTCTTTAGTGAAATAGTACCAACAAACTAAAAGCCTTTACAAAACATATTTTGTGAACAGTTCCACTTCAATCTCCAATACAGTTTCAAAACAAACTGTGTCATTGTAACGCAGAAAAGACCTCTTCAAAAAGATTTCAATTTAACTTTATAAGAATTGTTAGCACATTGCCTTGTTGACCCAAAGGCCACGAGACACGAAATTCGTGATATATCTTCTTCCACCTCCAAACTTCAGACCCTTAACTTCTTGCACGCAAATCCACTTTTTTTTTAAAAGGCCACATTCGATATATTAACACCAACAGGGCTCTTGGGTAGACTTTTATCTTTGTTTGTATTTAATTTCTGGCTCTCTATCTTGGAACTGAGAGAGAAAAGCACTCAGCTTAGCCAATTAATTAATTTGTCCTGAAAGCCATTCAGCAAATAACCTCAAGAAATTATAATGCTATATGCGATAAATAATTTAGGCACTTCTCCAAGTTTAGGTCTGTATATTTTTCGAAATATTTTGCACAAATTTACAGAGCCCAGTATGGAGTCGGCATGTTGGTGTCCCTCCAAGGGACACCAACATGGCGGCCGGAAAATGGTGTAAACA
>JAHPZR010006311.1:0-10000 GCA_019787425.1 Platygyra sinensis
GGGACAGCGGACAAAGGTAAGATAACAACAGGATTGGAAAAGTCTGCATTCGGGCCAAGTGGCCCACCAGGCCGGAGCTTATCCTGGTTTCTGTAACATGAAGCGACTGGGAGTATTTCTACTCCCCCCTGGATGGGATGCCAGTCCATCGCAGGGTTACCCCCAGCATTTAATTTGCCGGTACCCATTTACACACCTGGGTGGAGAGAGGCACCGTGAGAGTAAATTGTCTTGCTCAAGGAACACAACACAATGTCCCCGTCCAGGGCTCGAACCCGGAGCGCTCGCTCAGGTTTGGCAGATCTCGTTTCTGTCGTTTCTTTATCTTTACCAGCGGAGCCCTCAAAATTACTCGGAATGACTTTAAAAGGGGAATTCCAATAAACACCTTAGAATCTACATTCTTTTGCCGTCGATGCTATTCTTCCCAGTTGACCGCTACACCCACGACTAAAATAAGTAAGTAAGTCGAGCGCACTAACCATGAAGCCACCACGCCTCCCACAAACAATACGTTTACAATGTAATATTCACAATGAAAGTCTTTGAAATTCGTTAACAGCCATGTCGGGTGATTAACTGTGGTGCTGTGGAAAAAGACTTAACAATAAGTCAAACGTTGTGGCAGTTTTCTTTCTTTGAACACACCTGCTTCCTGGATCTGGAACTGTGGAGTAGAAAAGCTAAGTAGGGGCGGCTGAATAAGTTTTCCGGATGGACGGATTGTGGATTTTCGGGTAAATCAAGCGGATTCAAGGATTTTGAAAACTTAGTGGGACGTGGATGAGGACGCCTGACCGCAGGTTTCTCGCGGATTCCGGATTCTTACTCCATACCTTGGGTCCTAAACGAAATTTTGATCATAGATCTTTCTTCAGCCATGGTCGGTATTCTAATGAGTTCATTCAAATTATTTCTCTTCTCGAACGAAGCTCATAGTCATCAAGCATGTTGCCTAATTTACTATTTGCCGGCTTGAAATTAGCAATGACACTGATTCACATTCACAAGTTTACCTTTGCACTTTTATACTTTCCAGATGTGGTTGTGGTTTCAGATTTGAGCAGAAATATTGGCGGATCGACGGATTTGGCGAAAAAAAAAAAACAAGGATCTGGGGATTTTCATACCCCTATTCACCCCCTCTAACTGCGTGTTTAGTCAATGTCGACTGCTGAGTTGGGATGATAAACCTGTAGTAACAACTGCGGTCAACTTTGATGTGTTCCTTTTAAATTTAGGCTCTTTATTGACATGATACATTTATCTGTGAAATAACCAGTAGAACTGTTAATTTTCACTGCTGTAGTTTGGGAAAAGGGCAAACAATATAAACGAAAAACCTCACCGAAAAGTTACAAAACTAAAATCAAACTTCTGGTTAATCCTGTGTTAGATTAATCGGGTTTTGAATTGCTAGGTAATGGAAGCCAATTATATTCAGAAGAATAATTTTTGAGTCCGCCTCGTGTAAATAGAATACATGAAGTTTTGAACCAATCATGCATTATAACGGAAGAAACTTGTCTTGATGAAGGTTAATAAAGGTTAGCAAGGTACTTTTATTTTATTGAAATGATACAAACACAGGACATAGTTTGCTTACGGTGAGATCGACGTTTGAGATTGACACATGCATATTTGCAATGTTAACCAGTAAGTCAGGGAACAAATGTAATTAGATCAACTTGAAACTACTTCCTAAGCGGGTCTATTATAGGGGGTCGTACGTTCCGTAAACCGCCATATTTTGTTCCTTCGAAACCGCAAACCGCTTTCGTTTTCTTCTAAAAACCGACACCGCCCTACAGGTTGGACGATTATCCTCATAACGGATCTTTTAACAGCGCGTAGCAAATTCTTTGCGATAAGTTAGCTTAATTATCGTATTTCTCCTCACAAAGACCACAAGATCTTAAGAACAGAACAAATTGTTTCTATAACTCCATTCATTAATCAGCGAACAGTCCGGGATCGTTATCAGTTTTGATAACCTCGACCAAAACAAACCATAAACCAATCGCTGCGCAACTTTTCGTTCACGTGACGTTATTTGGTAGCAACAGGGTATACAATATGGTGATCGACGAGGCACTGCGTTTTTTCACAACAGCACAATGCAGTTTCATTGAATTAGTTTTATGTTTGCTTCATAATACGTTATGGAGTTATGGAAAAGAAATAGAAATGAATGTTTTAATGTTATAGATCATGCGACCACAAAATTCCAGGTCAAGATAAAAGAAGCGTTACATATTTCCTGGGAGCAACCTTCTTTAAACAAGCAATTATATCACGTTAATTTAACTCTCTCGTTCTAATTAGCACATCACTATTGTACACTCTTTTGTTACCTCTAGCTATTTTGTAAGATTCCCAATTTCATTTCACGTTGTTATTTATCTTTATTTAACATTATATTATAAATTCAAATGTAACTTCAATTATTTTACTTTCATCTGAAGATGGTCGTTGCACGACCGAAACATGTCTTGCAAACTTCGTTTGAAATGTGTGGTCATTTTCATAAAAATTATTGTCAGTCTGCTTCTTTCCAGATCTTTTGGAAATAGAAAAGTATGGAAGAAAACTGTCTTCGTCCAAAGTTACTGCGAATTTCATTTCCAGATAGACACCGTATGATATTTGTTCCGAGTAAAATGACACAGCGAAGGTAGACAACAAATATTCTGTTCACAAAAGCGTTGTTTATTGATACTAATATGATAGCTTCCATTTTCGCTCAGGCTTCATTTTCTTGGCAGCTGGCGAAGCTGCTTGCTCAACAGCCTGTAGAAAATATAAACGAAAGAGTGACTGTTAATACAAGCCGCGGAGAGCTGTAACTTAATTTCGTTTAATTTGCGTGATGACAAACAGTACAACTTGTAAAAGTAAATCCAACAGCCTGGCTCGGCGTAGTTACACGTAAAATGCAAGTAGCTAACATGCCCACGGAATATTTCAAACTTTGTTCCTCCAGAGCTAACATTTAGAGAGCTTAAAACATATCTTGCAATACAAACGAGCCGAGAGAGAAAAAACCTGGCAAAAAACAGAGGTGTCAAACTCTACAAATTACACGCGGATAACAGCGGAAGCCAACCTGACATATGACCTATGTCCTTCCAAAACCACTGGATTTTTGCTTAGCGAAATATTTAAAGATTGTATCATACAAAAGGGACAGATCCTTAGAAATATAATAGTTCGAGCAAAACTTCCTAAAGCGGCTATTGCACGTGGATAGGCCGGTTACCCCATTGTTGTCACTCGCTGAATCCAACAATAAGCTATAACGACTAGTGTGCCAGAAAACTGACCTAGTTTGGCCGGCATTTCCGGAAAATGTTACAGGACTGCGAATGTGTGGAAATTGAATCTTGGCCGTCTCAGGCGATGAAAATACCCCCTCGCACGTCAGGCAAACATTAGGCGGGGATGAATAAAATCGTTGTCCTCTTCAATATCGATACCATGTCGTTCGAATCAGAGTAAGGCTTGAATTTTTCTTGAGGTCTTGCAGAAGTCTTTCTTAAAGACGCAGTCTTGCCACAAAATCGACATAAATTTGCTGTTTTGATTCTATGGGTACCAGCATCCGCCGTCTCAATACCTAGGGACACATCAATTACAGATGTAGTTATGGCCGCTGTTATTAACAGCACATCGCAAATCAAAATACCCCCGTGCACTTTTTTCACAGATCGTGCACAACACTAAAAACACATTAAATCCCAAGCATATAGCGTGAAGATTAACGACATATTTTTTGTGATTGTCGCAAAAATCTGCAAGTAACTTAAATCTAATGACAAAATGAAAAACATACCTGATCTGTATGCAAAATTGCAAGCGCTGTTTCACTTCAAGAGTAGCATTTTACATCGTTTACGCTGCTGTTCGACCGTCATCTTCAAAACACGCGAGGCCCCTTCCTTTCTGGTACTTATCGAATAGAATTATGGGTAAATTACCCGAGCATAATCGAACAAAAAACGAGCAAAAGCGAAGTGAATACGAAAATTCCCGATTTTTGAAATAGCTGCCATGCTATGACGTCACATGGTTATCAAAACTGATAACGATCCCGGACTGGCGAACAAAAAGGTTTTGACGTCTAATGGGCTGTTCACAAACACATCAAATTACCTCCCCACCCCTCCCCACATGGCCGGGGACACAGAGGGAAACCCTGACTGACTTGGTCTAGCCCTAAAAGGCAATCCTTTGCTAAAGACGGAAGCTTGAAGCAAGATAAAGTTACCGCTCAGTCTTCTGAGCCCTTAACTCTGTTTGAATAACCGCCACAAAAACGCGCAAAAACCGAAAACCGCGAGCTAAATTTATGATTTCCTGCAACAGCACGATAATTTCTTAACCGTAAACCGCCAGATAATTTAAATGTGAATGAAACAGCAAACCGGCACTCAAAATTGGCTTAAACCGCTAAACCGCCAGACTATAATAGACCTTCTTCTCCTAACAGATTTCCAAAGAGAGAGAGAAAAAAAAAAATCAAAAGATCAATGGAAACGAATGAAGTATTGTAAGTAATGAAGTACAAAGATGCAAAAAAGTTATATTTTCTTAATTTTTATTGCTGAAGAATTAACTTCAATACATGCATGACGATAGCACTGCATGTCCGGCTCGAAGATGTTTACAAATCGTCCGTGCTTCGTCCTTAAGTGCCGGGTTCTTTACTTCTTACGAAAATTGTAAAAGAAAAACAAACACCCTTGCCGTTGAATTTCTTTCTCACCTTACGAAACTCGTCGACGGATTCATTTCCTTTTGCTTATCAAGTCATGAAAAAACCTTCTACATAATGCATTGTGAATGCACAATTCCTAGCGGGTGCTTTTCCCGTAATCTGCATTGACCGATAAAAAACTTAACGTACTGCAGGAAATCAGCACCAAATCTGTTGTACTGTTTATGAGAGAATTTTTGAAAAACAAAAAATATATCTATATATAGGGAAAAATAGAATAAACCGCATTTTTGCGACAATAGAAGGTTGAAACTGACTATTTGATTGTGAAATTTGGACATTATATTACACTGTTACTATTTTAGCTTCACCTGAAATTCATGAGACGCGTTTTATCAGTCAGTAGATGCCCGGGCAAGAACATTTAGCTCCTTTGCTAGATTCTATTAATTTGCATTATTCTCATCCCGACACTCGGAAACCGTACTTCTGTACAACCGAACATCAATTTGAAGCAAAATTAAACTTCAACGATTCATTTTTGTTTTTCCAACAAGCGTTTCGCTCAGTGCGATTTCTGATTAAATTCACCCAAAAATGAAAGAACAGGGGTTGTACTGCACCTGTTTCAAAATGAGGAGTAGTTATCATTTTACTATGTGTAGAAACATAAATAACGTCAACGTGACTGTGAAAACTAGAAGCCGCGTGTTCTAAAGAACCAGAGCACCATTCTTTCATGTCTAAGAGATTTGCAAGACGAAAACCAATCACTGAAGGTAAATATGTGTTTCTTCTCCCTGCGACGCAGCCACAACGATCCTTTCACTGACTGATACAAGTCAGTCTGCTCAAACCGCACTCCACGGCCTGCGACACATTAGAGATCACTTTTTGTGAGTTGGTTTTCTTAAAAAAAATATTAGTATAAATAGTATATCTATTTTCCATTTCCAAGATAATTATAACCTTTGGTTTTGCTTAGACGAGGAAGAGATACTCAGTACGATTTATTTCGTCTCACATGAGTGAAAAGCAAAATGAATGGGAGTAATATATATTTTTAATTCTTTTGTTTCTGTTGACTGTTCTCTATCTTCTGCTACCTTACCTGTAGATGTCAACTGAAGCAAGTTCCCTGAAACTTCTCCTCAGTTTTCCGGCTTTAGCAGCGTTCTGTTCATTCTCTCACGCTGTTTGACCGAGCTCTACTCAAAGTTAAATGTCAGTGAAAGTAAACATTTTTCAACCTAAGCCAACGAATCTTATTAATTAACACGGTGCTGTACGTATTCAAAACAAGGATATGAAAACTTCTAATTAAAATCTGGAACTTCGTACATACAGTTCGTATATATTTATATTTTCTTTAGTTGTTGACGGGTATTTTGTTTTGTTTAAAAAAGTCTTCATTTTCCCTTCTTATTTTAAGTTTGCTTGTAAATAAAATGAGAAAAAACATAAAAGTATAAAAGCTAATTACCCGGAGTACATTTCCGTATTTCTTGCGAAAGCAATCCGTCAATGTCAAAAATAAAGAAATATCCAGCTGATTTATCCGTCATTGCTCTCATTTTGAATTTCTGTTATCAGTTTAATCAATGTTTTCTGTGAATGCAAAATTCCACGATGTAGTTTTGCGGCCCAGTATCTTGATATTTCAAGACTCTGCATTGCAAAGTAAAAATTTTTTGGGGGTTAATTTCTCGGTGTTTTGAACATTAAAACGTCTCCTCCCTGCAGCTGTGGCCAGCTCCTGCTTGAAAAAAAAACAAAAACAAAAAACACAACAATGTTTGATATCCTTTCTGATTTTCCGACCATTGTGGGAGAAAGTCCCTAGTTATTGAGCTATTGGCACATGGCTGCAATAATCTTGAAAACCAAAATTACCGGGGCATATAATAAAGCCATTGGAACTGATAGCAGCTGTTTCCTGATGTCATTTTTCTAACCCCCGAGTCAAAGTATATCACATTATTTTACAGCTGATGACAAAAAAAGGGTCAAAGAATTTCAAACCAGACCGGACGGTGTAAACGAGAACTTGATATTCTCTATAGGCCAATAAACACATGAATACATGACTATAGTTGGCAAAATATATAACGAAACTTTGATTATAATCACGACCATGATATTGATGAGCTTAAATCCTGGGAAGGGGTTAATTAAAAGGCGCTGAATACTGTAAACTACGTGATATCCAGGGAAGATGTAGACATATGGTCGTATAAGGTCATTCACTGCTTTGTCATGTATAACGAAGTTATTGGTATCACCGTATTATTGTAACTTCCGAGTTAGGATTATGATCGCACGTCTTCTTGCTAATGTTCTAGTTTTTCTGCCTACTCCGATCTGCTACTTGCAAATGCCATACCTGACTGTCAAAGCGTTTATTTACCAACAGCATAAGTTAAATTATCTTTGTTTCATCAAGATCCAACAAGTTCACACAAAAGATGACGTATGAATTTCAATCACAGCATTAACAAAATACACGATATACTGTGTTAGCTGGAATTGATTCTTTCGTCCTCGTCAGCCAAAAAAAGATACCGAGGTAATGCATCAGTCAATTCCAGCGGTGTCCATCCCCCCGGGCAACCGCAGGGCATTTGCTCACGTTGTCAATCCCGGGGGTGGGGCATTAGAAAATTTTATCGCGGCCAGGGGGCCGGGCATTTGCAGACCCAGGGGCTACCCGCGTTCATTTGACGCACGTGTTTTTGAAAGATGGATGAGTTTAAAGGGAAGAACGAGGCCTTTGTTAAAGACTGGCTTGTCTGGCAGGGACTAGAAAAACCTGTCGATGTTTTTAAAGGTATGTTTTCTCAAGTTTAGAAGTTTCATTACTTGCAAGCATATAATTGTTTATCACAAAACAATGACTGACGTGAACACTGCGTGAATGACTATTTCGCATTTCGCATTCAAAACTAACCTAACAATTTTTAAATTCATGAAAGTGGAATTAAAATGCTGAAGGTTCGCGAATTCAACTGATGCTATCTTCAACGCAGATCTTGTGAGCTTAAAATGCAATGCATCATCATTTAAAATGTCTTGATTCTTTACAGCGACAAGGTGAAAAACAAAAATATAAAAAAAAATTATAGCAAATTCGTTAAAAACAAAAATGTAAAGAAATAAAGATAATCAGAATAAACTAGCACGTACTGTTGTCCTTGAAGTCTCTATTCTCTAATACCATTCATTAAAATACCTCACCTGATTTAAGGCATGGGTCTCACTTAAGTGTAATGTTTTGGACATTTTTTTCCTAAATTTAGTCTTTTTCCTAAAATATTGGCTTCTAATTATTTGTTTTTATGTAAAATGATTTTTTTCTGACCATGTACTCGACTTAAGTGGTCACGTGATTAATCACACCCTAAATTGAAAGAAATATGATCATTTAAGTTACAAGATGTAAATGTACTAGAAAACTCTCGTTTTTGCGTGCAAAACCTTTGCCTTACCTGGTTTTACGTCGTTCTAAACGGGGATTTTGAAAACGTTTTATTCTTTTGACATTATTTCCAATTTTTGCTTAGACCCAGTCCCTCTCCAATGGATATATGTTGTAATTGTAACAAAAGAAATAAATCTTTCAAACCCAGTTTAATTGTCTAAACTTGGTGGTTATAGCCATTTGTATAAAACAAAATTAGTCAAGGATTAAAACTGCAAACTATTGTAAATTTGGATTCAAATTTACATAAACAACTGGGCGTGGCAAGTCACATGACAAAGGAGCAAAGTTCTTGAAACCAAAAATAAAAAGCTTCTTTCAAATACTTCACCCTATACAGGTTTATAAGCGATAGCTGAGGTGTGTTTTAAATAAGACCACCCTCTCCAAAATATAGCGAGACCCTTTCCTTAATTCACTTGAGACTGAACACTTGACAGTTTTATTCACTAGTTAAATAGAAAACTGCACAAGTGTTGGAAGGCGACGATCCCGGTGGCGGGGCATTTGCTCTCTTTCTTCGTCCCCACCCCGGGGCATTTAGACAGCTTATGTGTCCCCACCCCGGGGGAATTTGCCCAATTTTTTAGAAAAAATGCTAATGCCCGGGGGTTGTTCCGGGGGGGGGAGGGGGGGGCAGCCACTTCAGTATTAAATAGAAATAGAATACAGGTATATTTGCCGGTACAATAAAACATAGGTTTTTGACCAATCAGTGCGCACATAGTATGTCAGTTATCAGTTTGTAATATGGTTAAAAAAAAAACACTCTTAGTTTAAAGTGCCACTGCGACGAAATTTCACATTTCTTTTTTCCACCTTTTTTTAAACAGAATAACTTACCATCATGTGCGATGTCCTTTCGTCCGAAAAGAAAAAAATTAAAAAGACTTCCTTCATTAAAATTTCGCCGCTCGAAAAGTGAAATTTTTCGTCCGCCATTACTCGAAGTTGGTCCAGTTGAGCCCGCTATTTTCGCAGCGGCATCTCTGCTTGTGACGTCATATTCCTAACACGAGATTGGTTTACCTTAGGTCACCGTTGATAATAGTCGAGTTTTTATCTTAGTATTAGCGAAATCTCTGTCGATTCAGAAGTTGACTTTGGGTAAAGTTTGTCTGAAAGCAGTAGTGAAGGTTGCTCTAAGTCTTCAGAGGCTAGCTTCTGCTCGGCAAGTGAAGATTTCCAATCATACGATGATAGTGCCGAGCCAGATTGCCACCGAAGAAGAGGCTACTAGTACGCTGAACAAATAGCTGTAAAGGAAGAAGAAGAGTCTGAGGACATGCTTCTAAGTCGATTTGCTGACGAGACAGATCTACCAGACTGGTATTTTATTTGGTTTCTTCGTTTCGATTCTTTCTCAGTGCTTTTATCAATGCGTCTATTTTTGTAAAAGAGCTATTGAAAATTCCAAGCAGTTTGTTTCGAAGGAAGTTATGTTGGATTCGATCTGTCACCGTTTTTGAAAATGTCTGTTTCGCAGATATTGCACGATTTAAATTTCTGTTATTTGGTCAATTACCATAAATAAAAAAAAAGATCGAAGTGGTAGTTCTAGTTCTTCAGGTATTTCAAGTTTATTTATATAAATTTTTGGTGTCAACTGTTAATGTAGCTTTGAATTTAAGCTTCCCCATACATGTACATGTAAGGTTATGGTTATAGGTGCAAGTGTATAAATTGTTCGTTGAAGTTTTTGTCCAGCATGAAGAATGTAGATGTTGCATGGAGGTTGATAGATGTCATGAAAGAATGGCAGAAGTTGAAAAAGATAATTAGTAAGTTACTTTTGCATCCAGGTT
>JAHPZR010006311.1:15000-20000 GCA_019787425.1 Platygyra sinensis
AAGTCCTAGAGTGTACACACGCCTGGTTACATTGCTAGGCCACACTTCTTCGCAGTAGTTATTCTTGATTGACAGCACCAGCACAAAGGGTATGACGAGCACAAAGGACACTGACCATGTGAATAAAATAATCAAGACAGTTTGGAGTAGAGTGAAACGAGGCTTCCAGGGATGAACAACAGCTCGATACCTGTGTGATCAATGGGTAAAATATTGTTGTTGTAGGTTAGATAGAGCATAAACAACTACTTAGTGTTGGAGAACGAGAAATGCTGTGGGAACACGAGCCGCAGATAGAAACACGGAGTACGTGTTTTCTATTTCTTTTAGAAAACAGCGCAACGGGAAAAAGAAAAACAATTTGATTATCAAAATGTAAATCCTCATTGCTCGCGCCATCATTGCGTCAACAGCTCGTACTAGTTCTGTGTCTCCAACGAGTTATAAAAATACGATTTTTAACCAATCAGCGCGTGAATTTTCTTAGGGGTGTTTCCTAAAGAAGTTTTCCAAAATTTGATCTTGGGAAAGATTCGACGCCAAGTGTAACCAGGAGTCTACAAAAAATTAAAACCGCAAGATGAAAAGTGTTATGTTTACCTGTCATAACTGATGGCTACAAGGGTAGCTGACGAACACGTTGTTACTGACGTCATAGTGGGCCAAAGAATTTTACACATGGCGGACCCCAGGGGCCAGCGAGGATAGGTGATTTTTAATGCAACTTCAAAGGGTATGCAGAGAAGGGCCACAGTCAGATCTGCTACGGCAAGGTTCACCAATAAGAAGTTCCGGGTAGTGCGCATGCGAGGAGTTCGTGCGATGACTAGACAGACGAGTGTGTTTCCGATGACGCTAATCACAAAGATTGCTGTAAACATGGTGTACTGTAACACATTCAACCATTTTGGTTGAGAACCTGGCATCTGGTCACTCGCACTGTCATTCATTGTAGAGTTGGTGGCTATTATTAAGGGCATTACGTTCAAGATGGACTTCAGTATGATGCTCTGATTAGGTTGAGTCGCTTTTGTTCTGTTTCAGCGGTTTACCATACCTTGCTAAAGAACAAAGAAAAATGAACGTTGAGATTTGTTGCAAAATTGAGATTGCAAACTTCATAAGTCAAAGCTTTATTCTAGAGGGAAGTTGTCAATAGCTAGCTGTATTCTAAAAGGGCTGCAAACTTCATTCTTCAAGTTCAATTTTTATCTGCTGCTATAAGACCTACGCATGAATTCGCCGCGCTAGTTCAACACTTTGCAGATAAGGAGTCACAGTGGCAACACAGATTAAGTGATCTGGCCTGTTGGGACACTTAATTTTTTCCTCAGTGAAGAACGAACCAATGGTGCTTTGACCGGTTTCGCTAATACCAGCTAATGCACACACTCTATAGGCTTTGCTATTAATTACTTACGCAAAGACTTTAAAGCGATGTCAATTTATGCTAATTATCCTACTATTTTTCGCCAGCGAGAGTGCGAAAATCAATTTTGTCAAATAATTCGAAAATCCAGCCGTATTTTGAAAACTTGTTAATTCCTCGTTACAAATTGAAAATTGACATGGTTCGTTTTTGATCGTGGCGGCGATTTTTGCATTTTACTCGATTTTTCTATGCATATTTGCTTTTATAACTTCAACGGCGACTGTTTAGTAAATGATATAGTGTACTCAGCGGTCAACAGCTGTGGGTGTTAATTTTGTCGCAAATTGAGACAGTTATGACTTAAGTCAGTTTCTTCGGCCATGGCTTTCTTAATTCTTTGTTTAGTAACTCTATTGAGTCCGGGAGTGTGGGCATAAAACTTTCAGTGCCTTTAATTTGATTGGTGGAAGAGCATGATGATACTATGCAACCACATTTCGACCGGTGCATGTGTCTTTCAAATTTGAATTTTACTGTTTTTTATGAAACTGAGAACTGTCAGTTCCACGTTTTCCTGTTTTTCGTGAAAAAATAACTTTGTTGCAATAACATTCGCTTTCATAAATAGCTGTACCATTTCGGTTTCAGAAAAGCCCAGTCTGAATGTAGTTAATACTTTACTCTGGCGTGTTGCTTGCTTTTTTACCTCTAACGATCATTTTTATTCTGAACGATTTTAAACCTTCCGTCAAAATAAATAAACAGTAATGATATCGCCACATTTTGTTGTTTTTAAGTTTAAAAAATTAACTTGGTGCGTTGCAGGATGCTTCGATCTTTCTTTGCCAACCATAGCTTTACTACTACCCTGGTCCCAGAGGTTTTTCTTGATTTTTCACCGAATGAGAGACTTGCGAGAGGGCCGCGAAGCGGCGCTCTCACGCGGTGAAAAATCAGGAAACAACCTCTTGGACCAGGGTACTTTACTACAGTGGTTTTGAGGTAGTTATCCTGCTGTTCATTGATAGAAGAGATAGCGGTTTACGTGGAGAAAAGTACGACTTTGCAGCAGGACAAACCAAACAGTTTCGCTATCGACTTCAGCCGCTAAAAAGGATTTCTTCCTAATTTTTTGATCGATTTTTTTTCTCCGCAGCAAGATTATTCTTTGTCACGAAAAAGGCTTTTTTTTCTTTTATTTCTGGTGAACTATTAAAACTCAGTGCCAGCGAACGTGGCTTAAAGATTAACTTTAAGTTTGTTGGACTCGAAAACACACCTCAGCTAAAAAGCTAAGCAGAGGGCTGAATAATTTTTTGAAACGGCTTGCAAAAGCTCGAGCGGCTGATGATTTTTTGCTGGACGAATAACGTCTTGCATTTTTTCAATGGACTGCGACGAGCAGTTCGAAAAGTTGACGATTGTTTCGAAACGGATAGCTCATGCGAGCCTTTCGAACGATTGACTAGTCCTTTTGAACGGATAGCTCGAGCCATTCGAAGGGATGATAATATTTTTTAAACTGGTACATGATGTAGACTTCTGATGTAGCTGGAGACGTTCGAACAGCCTATTTAATCTCGTTTGAGTGGCTGCTAAGCGGCTTACGAACCGCCAGCCGTTTGCAACGTTTTCGAGTGAGAGGTCACATTTTTTTGCCTCTCGTTGCATGTCTAGTCTTGAACTTTTCCTCTTGCTCGTTTTCCTGGTACTGTAAACAAATTTCGGAACTGAGTACTCTTCTGGTCAAAGCACATTTGGCTCTTGAACGCTTGGATCAGCTGAACTGATCCTCTCAACATATTAATATGAAATAGTGTGATGACTAATACTCCATCTGTCGTGTAAAAAAGCTTTTGATTTGCAACATTTGCCCAGTTTTAGTTTCATAACAATAGGAAGCTTTATTGTTTAAAAAGCGCTTACCTTAAGATTGAAGAAGATAACTCTCCGACTTAAGACGGTTATAAATTCATCACTGAGTGTTTAGCAGGTGTAGTGGTATCAGTCAACAGAGGCAAATGTGAGTGTTGCTGAAAATTTGAAAAATAGGACTTGCGGTTTAAATGGTATCAATTTTTTTACGATGGTTATTTGATTGGTCGAGGAGCATGAGGTTGCTATGGCACCCGCCTTTCGACCGGTGTGTTTTTTGAACTTTGAACTGTTCCTGTTTATAAAGAAAGAACTGACAGCTCCATACAAATTTAAGTTTTTAATGAAAGAATAGTTTACTTGCAGTAATAGTTTACTTGCAGAATAGTTTACTTGCAGTAATTGAATTGAATTGAGTAACATCTACAATCGTAAAGAACTTTCCCTTTATTGTTTCAGAAGACCGGCGGTGGAAAGAAAAGCCCGGTATGAACAGGTGTTTTAGAGCGTATTAACTCAATTGTCCAGCAGCCATGCAAATTTATTGGAACAAAGAAGTGTTTACATAAGAAAAGAGTTGAATTCCCACAGAATTGGTTTGGTACACCCTGAACATGTCCGGCGTATCATTGTTTTGCAACACTAATATGGATGTCATATGTCGTCATGTGCATACGCTCTATACCTTACTCTGGTGTGTTGCTTGCTTTTTGGTTGTTAAAATTCACTAGAAATGAAAAGTCCTGATATTCCCACATATTCTTGGATTCTTTTTTTTTTTTTTTTTTTTAATTAACAAAAGCTTTTTTACCTAGAGCGTTTCCTTTTCACCTGTGTAAACATTCAAACTGAATTATGACATAGAATTTGCTTTAACTTTCACTGAAAATATTTGACGAAATCTACATTCGACATAGAAACCTGTTCGGCAAATTGTCCAACACGGGATAAAGAGACAGAAATGAGCTTGACCCCCATATAATAATCCCTTAAATTTCTGATGTTTTAAACGGAACAGATGTTATGAAAGCAACGATAAACGGGGAGGACGAGTGGATCGTCCTTGCTCCTCGTTCGGCTTGGTGTTTAATAGCGATCTTGCTCAGAAAGGAAACAAATCATAATAATAATACACTGAATATTTTCTTAAGTATTAGACTGGTACCCTTCCCTCCCAACTTAATTACACTAACCAAGAGATCATGAACTTGTCAAAAGACTATGAGAGCCACAATTGAAATAACCGCCAGGGATCGAACAAGAAAAGTACAAAAACACATTAGCATCCAACCGTTTAAATCCGAGTTTCCCAAATGGCCACGTATTTGTTGTGATTGCATTCCTGATCTTGAAAATTTCATTTCCATTGGTGTGCGTTACAGCCGTTTATGAAGGAGCGTCACGGACTGACGCTACCGTGACTCTTAGTCGTGACCCTTGAACGAATGAGCCGAGTTGTATTTTCTTTAAGGCGGGGGTACACCTGAATAGTGAGTGAAATTTGAAGTAACATTAAAAGGGGATTGTTAAGATTAATATGGTTTGGGAACATTTCCAGACAGTTGACCCTCACAAGAGAGCGCCCCAGGTTGGTAGGGGACTGTTCCGTGTCCATCCACTATTTCTTCAAGTCAAATTTCAATTTTGCAAATCCATCGAATGTTCAACAATAAAAATAAAAGTGATATCATGTTCAGTAGAATCTAAAGGACAATTTAATCTTTGGTAGAAAGGCAGTAGTTTAAAAGTAGAC
>JAHPZR010006311.1:25000-42878 GCA_019787425.1 Platygyra sinensis
TGTGATGATGACTTTTTATCACCTGATTTTAGGGTCAAATGTGAGCAGATAATTCCTGACCCCCTGGCATTGGATGTCAATGACTGTGCTCATGCATTTCGTTACCTCAGAGACAACATTCAACTTTGATACTGTCCCAACATCATATTTAATGTAATAACTCAGAGGTGGTTGCATTTCATGAACAGTGTAGCAACGAAGAACTTATTAACGAATTTAATTCTTGTCGTAAAGTTAATGAAAAACCTTTACGTCAACGTTACATTACCTTTACGAGTGCAAGCGTAAATATAACATTTATAAACCTTTAAAGTGATTTAAATCACAACGTTAAGTTGGTCAAATAGCAGATTTAAGCTATGTTTTATTTTTCGTAAATCTCAGTTTTCATGCTGTGCAGCCGTTCATAAAAGAAAATAAATAAATAAATAAATAAATCTGTATCCAATGCGCATGTTAAGCCAAGCGAGGCGAAAATAGACAAATCACTACTTGCACAATACCATAATGCACCTCTTTTACCCCCCCCCCCCCCCCAAAAAAAAAAAAAAAAAAAAAAAAAAAAACAAATTACATACTCATTGTTTGCAATTTCTCCTGGGACATGAACATGTCCCAAGAGTAATCTGAAACAATGCCTATGCAATTTTTTTTTTCGGGCGGGATTGGGAAAGAGGTGTATTATGGGATTTGTGCAAGTAGAGAATGGATCATGTACATCATTGCTTGGCAATATTCGAATAAGATTATATTTGGTTAAACAGATAATGATAAAATGAGCGAAAAAAGTTTTACACAACGCTTCGATGACTCCATGTCATCATTTTCAAATGAACAGAGAATAAAAATTTGACAACTTAATATATACCGTGTGAGGAGATAAAACGTAGAAATGTGCATGTAAAAGGTGACGACAAATTTAAATAAATAGTTCTGTGCGTATGGAGTCTGATTGTGTGTTCAAGCTTGGCCTTTACTTCTTTATCAGTAACATTTCATAAAGACAGTCCAGTTTTCCTTTGTACTTCTTCAAAACGGAAAACTTTTTGTTAGTAAGGTCGCCGATGGTTTCCAGACCGTGGCCGATTCTTGAATAACGGTGTTCGTTAACGTGATATGTTGGTGTAAAGCCGACTAACTCTGCATTACACAGATCTCATTTATAATTGTACACAACGCATTGTTGGCATTATAGGTGGTTTTGGCTCGCACATCTTGAAGTAGCTAAGGCATAAGTATTTTTGCTGGAAACAGTCCTTCAATGAAATACAATCTCATCTCAGGAGAAGAAGCTATTCTTGTTATTTTGTGCGGCTTGGAAACCAGAGATAAGCATCACTGGTGTGTGGGACACAGGCCTGTATTTGAACCCATTTGTTTACACTTACTTAATTTAATTGCTCTTCTTCTCTTACTATTCTTTTCAGACACTTACTTGCTTACTTGATGGTTCCCATAATGCAGAAGGAAATAGACACTTTTGTTCACGTGGTGTGGAACAGCCATCGCATTAGGGCGCAGAAAGACACGCCCCTGCCAGATGGAGTTCCAAACCATATCTATAATTTTCCAGATCAATATGGTCTAGAGGAATGTGGTATGAGTCCTACTGTCCATATGCACCAATTTTACTAAGGTTTGAGAAAAGAAGGGGGATGGGAGGGGGGTGGGGGGTTGGTTGCAATAAATAGGCTGACACAAGTTAAAATTTGGGGAATCATTTACAAGCTTTACCAACTAAACATTTAAAGGAAGGGAGCAAAACCACCAGGAGTGACTTTGGGCGGCAATTTATTTTTACTTCTGAGATTTTTCTGGGAAAAATGCCATAAAATTACTTAAAAATAACACATTTGTATTTCAGACACAAAAACCTACACAGTGTGGTGTATTTTTTCCAAAGTAAAAAAATCACCTAAGGTAGTTATGCCTCACTCGTGTAATTGACAGATGTCAGGGGTGGTATTGACAAGAAAACATGAATGTGCCATAATGAAAATGATGTCTTGATTTATCTTACAGGATGGAAAGTAACAGAAGAGCAGCTTGAGGAGGTTGCCCAGCTGTCTGATGTACTTGCTTGTGATGATGACTTTTTATCACCTGATTTTAGGGTCAAATGTGAGCAGATAATTCCTGACCCCCTGGCATTGGATGTCAATGACTGTGCTCATGCATTTCGTTACCTCAGAGACAACATTCAACTTTGATACTGTCCCAACATCATATTTAATGTAATAACTCAGAGGTGGTTGCATTTCATGAACAGTGTAGCAACGAAGAACTTATTAAAATTGTATGAACACAATAAAAGAAAGCACAAGCCTGCCTCTATTGACAACCTCTCACGAGGCCTTACAATACTAAAAGCAAAAACCTGTATATATATATATACTACAATAAACCATAACATTTGGCAAGAATAGCCATTAACAACAACAACAACATTAAAAATGGATACGCACACTGACATGGAAGCTTAGAACTTGAATTAAGTTCTAAAATCTTGCTTTACCAAGCCCTTTAACTTTTAGATTCTTGCTTAAGTTGCTTCAAACCAAGTAAATGACAAAATTTATTACAAACATGTGCCTTAACAAAAGTAGCTATTGCAACAACATTCAGGTTTCCTGCACAAAAGAGGAATTCTTCGTCACTGTCAAGCATTTGTGCAGTCGCAATTTCAGGGTCATACAACATGTGCCCACTACCTTGCAGGTCAACCACCAGGAGATGTGAATTTGAAATGTCGTAAGAAAAATGTGACAAGCACTCTGCCTTTTGCCCTATGACATCATTATCTGAAACACAAACTTCTCCTGTATTATTCATGTATTTCTCAAATTTCCCCTCAATAAACTCCTCTAGAGTCAAACACTCACCGTCCAGTTTGGCGAGGTAAATGTTTCTGAACTTTAAAGTCTCTCCAAACTCCTTTGAAACATTAAGTTCCTGGACTTTCTTACTAAGTTGGTCAGCAATGTTGTTTGTGAGGGCATGCATTTGTACGACTTTCTTTGTGTGCTCTTCAATTGTTATCTGGATATCTTCCGTGATCTCTTTGGCTGCCCTGGGTAAATATTTCTTAACAACCCATATTGCATTGTTAAAGTTTGGGGAAGAACGTCTTGCCTTGAAGGCTTGCCTAAAACCTCCGCTTCCTAGCACTTCTTTTTCAATCACAAACTCCACCTTTTGGGGGAGAAGTGACCAGCAGATATTCTCCAAATCAAATGAATAAACCTCAAGAACGGAAACCGCTTCATTTGGCTTAACAAGCTTCCCAAGCTTCATCATATGCGAAATGGACAAACTCTTCGGAAATAGCTGTTTGGTATTAGACGAACCCGTGCTTTGTGCCCTGTTTTCTGGGTTCTTGCGGCTTGGACGCGGAGGAGTCACAGGTTCACTAACGCATTGCTGTCTACTCGAACTCGACGCATATTCGTCTTCCAACTGCCAAGTAGGTGAACTGGATGTCTTGATAAAATCTTACATGAATCACCTTGAAATCGGGAATTTGCTTCATTGAGTGACAAGATGGTCCCTGCTCACCAGCCAGAATATCACATGACAATCTCTTACGCTCTAATGAAGATGAAAAATGTTTTTCGCAAGCTGCTTTGATCCCTTCAATGGAGAGTTCCTCCTCATCGTACCGCACGAATTCACGTGGCCCTACTCGAGTATATTTTTGGGCTTTCCCGGATACTTCTGAGCTCAGTCTCTGCACTACTAATTCTTGTCTCTCAAGAATGTTACCTTTTTCGTTTTTCTTCCCACCGCCATCGCCAGTTTTACGCCTACTTACTTTTATCTCGTTCTTTAAAGTGCCCCAAGATTTCTTTTTCCTGTCCGCCATGTTGTTTTATTATGGGTAAACTCCGCCCCCAAGGCATCTTGGTCTACGGCAGTTTTAGGCCACCGTGTTTAAAGTTTTCATTTGCTTTTATTTTCATTTGTTTTCATTTTATTTTACTTTGAACTAAATTACATTTTAGACAAACGGTTTTGCTTTGATTTCACTTTACTTCTATAATAAACTGTTTTGAAAATGAAATAAAACAAAATAAAACGAATGAAATGAAATAAAACAAATAAAATAAACTAAATAATTAAAATTAAATGTAATATAAAAGGAAAAAGATAAAAAACACCGAAATTCCTTATGGCAGCTCTAGGCCACCATAGGTTATGACATGGAAGAATGACAGAAAGTGTGAAGGAAGATAAACCTATGATTTTGAAATTGAATGCATGATTTAATTTAAATGTCAACATTTAGTCTACATTTTTCAAAACTTAAGTTTGAGGAGTATTTTTAATAGACCCATGAAAAGCATATTAATGTTGATCAGTTAACTGGCTCAACAATATTTGTGTTAATTTTGAGACAAAAAGGAAAACATTTAGACATAATTTAAGAGCCTGTGTCCCCCTAAATGCTTTTCGCACTTGTTTTTTTTAGTTTTTAATGAATTCGTCGCACTCAAAACCACCTCGGTTTTAGGAAGCTACTGACACTGTAAAAGAGGTGATACAAATCTCACTTTTAAAGAGAGAAATACCTCACCCCTTCCCCATCCAACTCGTAGACTGCATTTCTCAAACAAATGCGCAACTGAACATTACAGTTAAAGCAAAGTGAAGATTATTCATTAAAGAGGAAACGAGGGACTGCATTAAGTCCAATGGCGTTCAATTAATGCAATATCTATGTTATAAGAAGAAAAGAAAAGCGTGAAGTTATTCGACAGCTTTACTCTTTTACGTTAAGTCACGTAAATGTCGTGAATAAAACTTTTACAAATCTTTAAAAAATTTAATTCCTGGCAAAAACTTGGTCAACAACCTTTACACAAACGCAAAATGACATCTACCTGCGCTAGCGTGAATGCAGCTTTACAAAAACTTTAAGAAGATTAAATTCATGGTGTAAAGTTGACCAATAACCTTTACACTATCTTTACATTACTTTTAAGCATGGGGGCGTAAATTTAACCTTTTTAAATCTTTAACGAATTTAATTCTTGTCGTAAAGTTAATGAAAAACCTTTACGTCAACGTTACATTACCTTTACGAGTGCAAGCGTAAATATAACATTTATAAACCTTTAAAGTGATTTAAATCACAACGTTAAGTTGGTCAAATAGCAGATTTAAGCTATGTTTTATTTTTCGTAAATCTCAGTTTTCATGCTGTGCAGCCGTTCATACAAGAAAATAAATAAATAAATAAATAAATCTGTATCCAATGCGCATGTTAAGCCAAGCGAGGCGAAAATAGACAAATCACTACTTGCACAATACCATAATGCACCTCTTTTACCCCCCCCCCCCCCCAAAAAAAAAAAAAAAAAAAAAACAAACAAATTACATACTCATTGTTTGCAATTTCTCCTGGGACATGAACATGTCCCAAGAGTAATCTGAAACAATGCCTATGCAATTTTTTTTTCGGGCGGGATTGGGAAAGAGGTGTATTATGGGATTTGTGCAAGTAGAGAATGGATCATGTACATCATTGCTTGGCAATATTCGAATAAGATTATATTTGGTTAAACAGATAATGATAAAATGAGCGAAAAAAGTTTTACACAACGCTTCGATGACTCCATGTCATCATTTTCAAATGAACAGAGAATAAAAATTTGACAACTTAATATATACCGTGTGAGGAGATAAAACGTAGAAATGTGCATGTAAAAGGTGACGACAAATTTAAATAAATAGTTCTGTGCGTATGGAGTCTGATTGTGTGTTCAAGCTTGGCCTTTACTTCTTTATCAGTAACATTTCATAAAGACAGTCCAGTTTTCCTTTGTACTTCTTCAAAACGGAAAACTTTTTGTTAGTAAGGTCGCCGATGGTTTCCAGACCGTGGCCGATTCTTGAATAACGGTGTTCGTTAACGTGATATGTTGGTGTAAAGCCGACTAACTCTGCATTACACAGATCTCATTTATAATTGTACACAACGCATTGTTGGCATTATAGGTGGTTTTGGCTCGCACATCTTGAAGTAGCTAAGGCATAAGTATTTTTGATGAAGCTTCGAGCAACCCTATTTGCATATTGGTGAATATTAACGCACTTTTAGACATATTTGGACTCGTTATATGGCTGTCAATAACTACTTGTTAGTTGTATTCGAATCAAGGTTGCTTACAGACAGCCGACCTTCCAGTTTGCAATCGATTCACTGACAGAAACTAGGTCAAACAATGAAACAGTCAATGAAATAGAGAATTCGTTGGAAGCATCACCATTGAAAGGCTTTGTCTGTGGTGAATATACATAATTATTGTGTGAGTCCCAGCTTACAATACGTTTTGCCCAGAACAATCCTCTCTAAACCAAGATGTTGAAAACTACTACATACCGGCTTGCTTACAGCGACAGCGTCAGTAAAACTATCATGATATATAACATCAGAAGAAGCTTATCAAAGACCTTGGCAACTCTGAGCGACTCGTCTTTTACAAAACACCGACATGGCAACAGCTGCTCTCGGAATTGAATTGCCTATTTTTAAGCTTAGCTTGGCTAATTCTAATTTGTTGTGACGCGTTCAACAAGATGCCAAATGGCTTTAAATTAACCAGTTTATGATCATCTTGTTTTGTAATCGTATGTAAATGACTATAAAAGTAGTTGTCCCGCTTTTAAAAAAGTAATTTATCGGTCATTAACGTTACAAGAGCATTTAGAAGAGGTGTTCTCATTCGCTGGCGGAAGAGCTTTGTGCACTATAGGTCAGTAAAAAACTCTTTGTCTTTTTTGAAATCTTAAAAAAAGATAATAGTTCTGATAAAGTTCCGACTTTTAATGTCGCTCAAAATCCTGCCGCCACTTGCTAAAAAGGCAAACACGCTACATGAACCGATTTATTAGTTCTCAAACAGTGTTGATGTTTTCCAGAGCAATTTTCTATTCACCGGCTTCTTTTGCTTCTTTCCAGTCGGGTAAATTTAACTAAGAACCGGCACGTTTTGACAATTTCCAGTTTAAAAGTTTGCAGTTACAAAGTATACAATTTTGGAAACCCATTTCCATTCTACAATTTTGGATGCAAATGTTTACTTGCGGTAATGAATCAGCGGCCTGTATAGACCTTTATCACAGGGCGGCCATTTTGAGTCCCAGGAGAACAAAAAGCTTTGTTTTTGCCCGTCCAGCCTCGCACTGAATGAGAGGTAAGACGGACAAAATCTTTTGTTTCAGCATTGCGTGATAAAGTTCTATTCGGACAGTTTCGTAAATACATCAGTCAGGTGGTTTATTTGTGATTGACATCCAACGCCAGCAGAGGTGTTGTTGTGCAGAGGGCGGCAAAGAAATCTGCTCAGATTTAAACTGCACTTGCAAAATCATAAAACCTTTTCATTTGGTGGCGTTCTCTTCGCCGTTGCCGTCGTGGTTTGCTTAAGGTGACTGAACACAGTTTTTGATACCTCAGTTTCATTTACCTTTTTCTCTAAAACCCCTTGTTCCTTTGGTCGCCAAAATTGGCAGCATGTAAGTTAACAACACAAACTTCAACTTTTTGATAATTAAGCTGACATATGTGCCGTTGCCATGGCAACATGATTAATATAAACAGGTGTTTAAACTCGGTTTTGTTTATTTGCAGAAAATCTGGTCATTAGATTTTCTTTATAATTTGCATGCAACAAGCTTGTAACGATACTCGCAAGTTAAAGCTATTTCAATAATAATTTACCAAACAGATCTTTAATTATCCCTCGTTGAAGGTTCACTGGCATATCTTGAATATGTCCTTTGTTAAATTTCAATCTTTTGCAATCTTATTATTACTTATTTCGTTAAGTATTTTCGTGCCAAATTTCGTGAAATTCTAATGAGTGGTTCTCGAGAAATAGACGTATCTCCGAAAAGTCAATTTTTCACTCAATTGCAATTTTTTCGACTTACTACGCAGGCGCTGCATTTAACTGGGTTCTTCACTAGAAAATGAATACTAACTACACTGCGTTAACATGCCTTGAATGAAAGAGGCCTCAATAATACGAATAGCATTAGCAACCAAGAAAAAGCTGAGCTGAGTTCTTTGCATTTCCTTCTACTAACTACGTTAAAAACTAATATAACTTTCAAAACAATTGTAATGAGAGCTTAGCAAAATAAGCAGAATTTGGCTTACTATTAACATACATTCCGAAAATTTAATCAGATGTCCTTAAAATCCTATCGCATTTTTTTAATGTTTTTTCTAATACTACTTTACATTTACAATACCATACAATACTACACAGGCAGCTACCAGCTGCTTATATTATGCAATTGCTATGTTGCAGTGTGATTCAATACGGTTACAATATTTCAAAGCAAAAAAAAAAAAAGAAAGAAATTACCAAGCACTTATTAGCAAAAAAACTTTGCTACTTTTCGATTTCCAATAATTGTTTAGTTTAACATTGTCTTTCTTTTCTGTTTTTCCTAAACATATATTGCCTACATCACACTACCGGATATCAGAAAGTTCTAGCTCGGTGAAGTAAAGTTAATACAGACGGAACTATATTCCGTAAGATATTATCTAGATAAACAATGTATTACGTTTTTGTTCTTCCTAAACATACTGTCTGCGTCACATTATCTAAAAATCTACACACTTCCACCTTGCTGGAGTTAGGTTAATACAGAAGAAACTATATTTCCTAAAACGTAGCAAAAAAAGAATGAACAGCAAAAAAAAAAAAAACAGTATAGAAATTCTGCGTATTTTATATTTATACGCCATTTTATAGAATTTTATTTGTAAAATCAAATCCTAGACGATGTTAATAAGCAAACATTTGTGTTGAGAGCCTAAAAATTCTCTAGTTATAAATTTTGGGCGTTGTCTCATATCCTCGATATAAAAAAAAAGATCATGCACTTTTGTTCTGAAACCGTCCCGAAATTTTTGATCAAATTATAGTGCTAGATGTACATTTTGTAAATGACCACTGATAACCTTTCATAGTCAATTAATTTGCCTCAACTCTTCAAACAGTAGTTAATTCGTAAGCTGGTAACAGGGTACGGTCTCTTCTGTACTTAAAATGATCTCTTGTTCTCCATGAGATAGTTCATGGTATTTTATCTATTAACATTCCTTCGCTATTGATCAATTTTGAAGAAATTTATAAAATTTAAGTAAGTAGATGTACATTTTTCATCTTTAAAATCGCATTTTGTAGATTAAAAAGCTGTTGAAGTTATTCATTTTATTCAGTGTATGAAAACAATTTCTTAATATATTGCAGGCAGGCGAAACCACCAATAATAAGTTTCGTGTCACATTCAAAGTGCTACAAGATCTTTTTTTCTTATATCTGCCCTAAAACGCATTAATACTTATTCTTTTGTATTTGAAATTCGTTTTGTTTTTAAACACGCTGCACGTGCTTATCATAACCTATTCCTTGCTACTCACTGCTCAAGTTTGAACTCCGCGGTTAACAATAATCACTAAGCGGATACATTTCATGAAAACCGAGGGAAAAGAAATAACAAAGATGTAGACTGCTGTAATCTATCGTGTGCCAAGAAGGCAGCTTTAAAAGGATGGCAATGGTTCATACGCTTTAAACAATTGGGAAAATGGGAGAGTTTGACATAATATTATTTAATAAGCTACGATTGGTGAAAGGAAAACAGCTACATACCCAACTAGTAAAATTGATTTTTTTTCCTTCGCGATGGGAGAAAAGAAAGATTAATCACTTGTTTCCTTCGGCTCACAATTGCAATTCATGATTTTCGCTAGTCCCTCATGGCAGAAAGAAGGCTGTGGGTACCTACTTTTTGGAGGCGTTCTGTCGATTTCCAAGTTACCATAAGGTTAAGATTTCTAAGACCTTCGTTAAGTCATGTTTGACACAGAAGCGGAACATTCAATATATATTTTGGGCATTTTGCAAATTTTCAGATAATGAAATACTTCAGAAGCCCGGTCACAAGCCAGTTAAAGTCTTTCTTAATTTTACGGGATTTTTGCTATCAACACAGTAAGAATAACATCCTCCTTTTCACTCGATTATCGGAAAAATCGTCCGTGACTATTAGAGGTACGAAGATTATGTTTTCAGTAAAGCAGATAGAAATTTAAAAAGTACAATATTTTTGGTTGTTCATTTAAGCGCAGAAGGCAGAATATTTTAACACATTAGAAAGCTGGAGGATAAAACCGATTATCAAAGCAAACTAACATTAAGTTATGATGACAATGACATATTTCTGCCGGCCAAACTCGCATCAACTTCAGTTTTATCCGACAGGATCACAAGAAAGAAAAAATCCATTTCCTGCCGGAAATATTATTTCCTTGATTCATTTAACTTCATATATTGGTAATACTTAAATCAGCGTGAATAAATATTAATGCTCGTGCCATATACCTGAAAAAGCAAAGTTTTCCTTTAAACTGTGGTGGGAAAGGGTTTTTCTCTCACGCTTGCTTTATTAATGTGCTTTAACTGAATTACTTTATGAAACATAACATTTAGAGAACTGTATAGAGATTTTCTTGATTTTTTTAGAATGCCTGCTTTTAGAGAAGACCAACTTACCATGTAAACGTGTGTGCTTTTCTAAATATGAAAGCAAACTTTTGCTTCAAAGGACGAAGTCAGTAAATTGTCGACGGTATGATTATAATTTTAAATATGTTTTTTTCAGTTTACCTCGTAATTACTAAGACCGTGAAACTTCAAGTCAACCATTTTTATTAGCAAGACTCAGTTCAACCATAGCATGTCGATGATCCACTACATCGTAAAACAAAAACACACTAACCTGAATATTCCTCGGTGTAGCAATCGACGAAGTGCGTGGTATTTTCTTTGTGTCTTTCCAAACGGGGCTGTATCAAAACTTGTTTACCTTGGAAGCATGAATTCCTAGTCAGTATATATTTCGTACCTGCGAACGTGATAACCATTAGGAGTGTACTACAATAGGTGTGAGTTTACGGACCTATTCTTAAGCCAACAATATTATTTAAATACCTAAGATATTACTTACCAAAGAAACTTCACCAAAATCAAAACAAAAGTTGTCAATCTGTTTTAAAGCTGCCAACTGAAATCTTCCATTTTGCGATAAGCGTACAAAGTCACATTGAAATCAGCAAACATGGACAACAATACGACATCATGATTATGAAATCCTATATGCAAATTCAGCATTTTACAACTTCACTCACCTAAAACAATGTAATTTTTTTATTTATTAAGGTTCTATCCTGTTGTCAAAAGAAAAATCTCTTAAGAGGATCAGACTGTGTCACTGGCAAACAGCATGTCAGCTAAAGCTGACAGAGCTTTCGTTATTCCGGTGTAAGATCTTAAGTAACTGCTATTACATAATGATTTGCTCTCAGAAAACAGAATGCCTTTTAATGAAGAAAGTAAAGGTGACAGCAGGATTGCCAATTTACGTAAGTCCTAATTAGAGCCCTTTTGTTCGCTTTTTGTTCCTACCATATGCACAATATTGAAAGTAAATTAATGTTTGCCTAAAGTAAAGTAAACACAATCAATGAAGGCGCGATAAGGCCATCTTAAAATGCGCTTTGCAAGCTGAAAGATAGTCTCTTGATACAGTAAAAAGCTTGGAGCTGGATAATGTTCGGTTTCCCCCTGTCCTCCTTGTCAAGAAATCGCGACTGGCGTACATAAAAAATCTTAAAATTAAAAAGCAATGCCACTTTAGAATGTAACATATGAATCGTTAAATCTCATGTGCAACGGAGCACTCGGGTTCAAAACAAAGGAAGGCTCAGAGCTCAGGGACTGAAAACTGACGGGCTTCAAGGCTCCAAGAACGAGACAGAGGGACTCCAGGGCGGTACCACTGTTCTGTTAGTACACGTGATCAGTTTTTCCCAAAGCGCAAGACATTTTCGTGTTCTGTTTTATAACTATTTCAAAGAAACTTTTTGAATTTTAAAACATTCAAACATTGCAGGAAGAAAGCCAACAGCTTTAATAGTTAATGCGATGTGCCTAGTAAGGAAGAGATAAATTTGATTTCAATCAGTTGGACCCACAAATACACAGCCTGGTTTTTGAATTCATGAAGTCATTCTCGTGCAATGTAGAGGGGCGACTGGGTACTAGACATTATAATCCATTTTCGCTCGCTCGCTATTGGTCTAAATAAGTCATGCAAATTAATATGCACGTTGTAAAACTAGGGGATATCCGAGACTAAGTATCACCCAACTTGTGGACTAATGCAAATCCTCCATTTTAATTGGCTACCCTATTAAAAAACTATTAGTAACAGTCCCCGAGTAGCGAAATTCGCCGGCTTTTGAAATTCAATTCTTTCGTTTTATTCCCAAATAAATGTTTTTTCAACTTGCATTTGCTAACTTTATTATTGCCTTCTCTGTCCGACACGTTGGGTGATACCAAAACAATTAGACCCTTTGCCCTCAAGGGCCATGGGTCGATGGTCGATAGCCCATTCGACTTCGCCTCATGGGCATGCCCTTGCTATCGACCCGTAGCCCTTGCGGTTTGCAATTTTCTGATCCAGCGTTTGCGGAGAATCTTTGAAGAGGGATTAACGGAGTAGCCTCCAAGACCATTTGACTGTAAAAGTATGCTCTGATATTTGCCCTTGAACATAATTTGTTCTTCGAAGTGTCACTCTCGGAAAACTACTCACTTCTCTGAACAGATGTACACGGACAAATGCCTGTGCATATTTTTCAACAAATGTAGGCTAGTGTTCGCGTAATCATTGCCCAGCTACTTTGCTGGTCGGTTGCTTTTACCTTCATGTTCTCGTAAAAATGTCAGACTTGGGAATTGAATTTTATGTGGTTTCCCATCATTCACTTTTCGCAATAAGGGAGGCGAAGAAAACATTCACCATCAGTCAGCTTGATAATCCTTGGCCAAAGTGATAAGTTATGAAAGGAACACGTTGTAGGGGTATTACATCTCGTTTGTTACCTTCTAGGCGGGGTGGTGCATTGTGGTCGAAGGGGTAGGGAGGGGGTGATAAAGTAAATCCGGCTGGAAGATCTAATTGATCGTGTCCAGAGATTTGTATTGTTGTTGTAGTAGAGACATGTGAAATACTATTATTATTATTATTTTTTTTTAAATAAAACTGCTACCAGCGTAGAGGCCCTGTTAGAGTTATAAATATTACAATATGCTAAAAAAGTAGATAAAAATTAGTGTAAAATTTGAAAGGTACAAATCTACATCTTACAATATGCTACTTTGGATTAAAAAAAGAGGCTTTAATTGTTGAAGAAACATTTTTATATTGCCAAAAAATGTTTTTTACTTTGTCATTCTATAGTAAATATCCATATAATAAGGCCCAATGATCGAAAACCACATGCCAGATGTAAAAGTGGTAGGAGTGGACAGAGGGGGAGTGAACACAAAGCATAGGAAATGCTTTTTCATGATAGAGATCAGAGCATTAAAAGTATTACATTGAACTACACAGTTCCTTTAAGGGAGATTATTCAATAAAATAATGTAATTATTAAATATTTTGTTGTTTAGAAGTTATAATTGTTGTGATTTACAATTCTGGTACATAACTGTTTCTTTTTTTTCGGATATTGAAGCATTATGTTGTCATTAAGTTTGGCAGAATTTTAAAATCTTGCCTGTTGCAATAAGCTTTCTGGGAAGTAGATGATAATTCACAGATTTGGTAAAATCACCAGCTAACTTGTTATAGTGAAAAGAATGTTTGTGGGGCCGTTAACCAATTTATGATAATCATTCAGGGATTACAGAGCAGAACACTGAAGATAGTTACTTCAAATAAAAAAAAATTTTAGACTGCATGACAACCCCCCCCCCCCGCCCCGGGGGTCACTCCCTTATATGGGATATATATAGGTATGTGCAGCCCAAAGAGTATGATTTTCAGCTGTTTTGGTCATAAATAGGGTATCAATTTTAGCTGATTTTGGCCATCTTGGTCATGAAAAGGGTATGGTTTTGCACTAGCCTTCATATGGGTATGTTTTCAAGAAGCCATCATTAGCGAAAAGAAAATCAACAAAAGCCCTTCTCAAATCATGTTTATGGTAATTTTATATTGGTCTGAACTAGGGAACTTATCGTAAATACTTTTGTTCTTGGGCCATCGTAATTTGATCAAAAATAAGACACAAACAGCAGTGATAAACATATTGAACTTGTTCATTTTGACTTGACGTTTCGTATGTACTCTACATACATTTTCAAAAGTAACCGTTGAAATTTAAAACAGCTATTTATATATAACAAAGCGGGTGAGGGGACTGGAACCTAGATTAAGCAAATACTTAACAGTAAAATATAAAATATATATATATAAAATAACAGATTAATAAAGCATCAGCTTTTCACTTCCGACGTTGACGTTGAAAGCTGGTTGAAGTTCTTGAATAAATAACGTCTCTTTTATCTTACAATGATAGTCTGTTTTGCCCTTCGCTAAAATATCAAAATGATCCCACTTGATGTTATGTCCAGTGGCCTTGACGTGGTCAGCAATGGCTGAAGCATTGTCATTTTTAGCGAGGGCCTTAAAGTGTTCGGTTTTTTCTATCGTGAAGCCGTCGTTTAGGGAACTTATTATAGTGCTGGTCAGAAACAGGGTTTTGATTTATGAGTCAGATCATAAACAGGGTTTCGAATTTTTGGTCAGGTCATAAAAAGGGTAAGGAATATCGCAGATTTTGGTCATAGCTAGGGTAAGGGATTTGGGAAGTGGGCTGCACATCCCCTTCCAATTTTTCTGGGACTAATCCCCCCGGGAGGGGAGGGGGGTGGAGGCATTGTAAAGGTAATGAGTTACTTCAAACTGAAGTTGGAAATCTATGAAATGATTGTCTTTTCTATAGTGCTTGCATTTAAAATATTGTGATACATTGTTTTCACAGATGGTTACCAAGACTGGCTAAAAACCAAACAAACCGCAAATAAAAAAGTCCAGATGGTATTGCAACATTGCTTTTATTAGAAGATTTCTATATAATTCTATCTGCTGAAGTATTGCACGACTATCAATTCATAATGTACCACTAAATATGCTTCAAGTATGATGACAGCAACAAGAAGAAATTCTATACAATGTTTGTCAACATCATGTGTAATATGCAGGCATGTGACATTTTCCGAAAACCTTCCGAACGAATGGCGAAAATTATCTCAAAGTGTGCTCATTATTCAATTATATGCTGCATGTTCTACACAAAATGCCATACGATAGGAGAGAGGAAGGCTTACCGTTTGTCCCAGATGATAAAGCGTTCATTTCAACATACTGCTTTCATCCTAAACCTCCATCCAACTACAACCTGTTTCCAACAGTTTCGAGAGGCCCCATAGTAGCTCATAATCCGTTATTTGAATTCAAAACACCGCACATTTCGAAATTTACGTGTTCGTGGGTGAAACATTATCGCGGTCTTACGCATGTAAACACGATGTAAGAGGATCTTCACGCACGAATTGTTCATGTTATCGTCACTTCTAGGACTTCGACGCCCATTTCTCTGCAGTCGAGTATTCTGTAGCAAATTTTCTTTCCATTTTTGGCTCCACAAAGGCAGGTTCCGATCAGGTTTGGCATCAAACAACCATCACGCTTCGAAGGGACAGGACGCCATTTTGAATCTGTCCAAGTAGTTGGACATATTCTCGCCTTTGTACCTCCCCCCAAAAACGTACACAGAGACAATGGCGTGACTTTGAACAATGAGACAAACTTGTCGGGGAGGGGGGATATGGGAGAACTTGTTTAATCCAGGTTTAATGCATAAATTAATTGTCTAACAAGTGAGTGAGTGAGTGAGTGAGTGAGTGAGTGAATTTTAATTGAATTTCACCCCCAAACCCTAAACCCCATAGCATGACTTACGTCATACCATGAGGTAAAAAGGTTTAAAATAGAAAAAAAACCTTCGGCACGTGAAAGCTAAAATTCCATATGTATAAATAGAACCTTTCAACTTTACATCCTTTTCAAACACTGTTAGAAAGCAGATTGACATCTAGAAAAATACAAAAAGTACTATTTTGGCTCGCATCAGTTGAGTGTATTTTTGCAATGCAAAAAGTTATCCGGCCTATAGTAGGTCTGTCGGAGCAAGACATTTTGATTAAAAATAACTTGAGAGTTTAAAATAAACTGAGTCACTTTGCCACCAATGCATCCGAGGACTTGATTATAAGTCGATTTTGCACCCATCCGCGCAAAACTGAAAATCTCATACCCAGGATATTCGTCAGGCAATAACTGTAACTTATCAATTCCAGACACTTCAGAATTATTCAAACTGCTTCACACATTATTTTTCTGTGACACGACGCTCTTGTGGATTGTTCATATCAAGCAGGAGTCAGGACATTCTGCTGTACATGAAAGAATACTCCAGACTGCAGTCGTAACAAGCGCTCATTGGTTCACACTGCGACATGCATTCGAACCAATAAGAAAGGCAGCAATTCGAACAAGTGTCTCCTTGAGGTCGGCACTGAACAGGAAAAATGCTGGACGCCACAAGAACAGACACTAAGACCGTGATCACAGCGGCTTTCGTGTTAGATTCTAAAAACGAATAATGAGAGATAAATAATTTAGTTGCGTTTGAAAATTGGATTAAAAGAGTTGGGGTTTCTATCGCGTGATCAGCAGGGTTGTGGCCAGAATGGGCTATCACCACGATTGAAAACGGAAAGCAATCGGTCAGAGCTGTAGTCGAAGTGGAGGTGGTTAGAAACTTCATGTTATAGGAACTTGATCTCTACTAGACAAAATATGCTTGTCACTTTTGTACCCATCCCTCTGAGCGGGGTTAGAATCATGTGCTCTTGTGAAAATGGCGCGCGCCGGTTTGTTTTGAAGCTGTGTGCTCAATTTCAAATATATATATAAAGATTAAACTGCAAGGCTGATACTACGTGAAAAACGTTTCGAGACATCAACATGACCAGAACCGATAAAGCAGGATCGCAACTGTGGACAGCTGTTTCGCTCTTGTTGGAGCTCGTCAGCACAGTGTAGCGAAGATATGTAACGCCAGCCAAGAGCCAACGCACATAAATTGCACAATGACCCGTTCACTATATCAAGTTCCGTACTTTGAACTCACTTGCGCTCCGAGACACGCGTTGCCACATCACGTGCCCCGGAGCGCAAGAAGACCAAAGTGTCACTATTGGTGTCTCGAAAAGCAAAAAATAAATGTGGCTAGACAAAGCCAGCCTAAACATTCAAACTCATGGCCAATACCATGCTTAAAAAAACGCAGCGTTATGGTATTGGCCATGAGTTTGAATGTTTAGGCTGGCTTGTCTAGCCACATTTATTTTTTGCTACAGTTTTACCTAACCGTAAGCCAAACCTTGGATTGGAATAAATCTGTTTGAGTTATTGAAACGGCACTGGTGTGTAATTGTTTTTGCATTTTATACCGCTTCAAGAAGAAAACTATATGGTCTCTGAATGCTTAAAAAATGACTGACGAGTTGATTTTGCACTTATCAAATGTAAGATAATAAGTTGATTATTTACTACTGGCGCTGCGAAGACTCATATGCACTGAGCATCATTTGACCCCTGACAGTATCCATTAATAAGTAAGCATTCGGAAAACACTGATGATAAGCACTAGTTAGTTCGATGGCGAGTAAATTAATCCGGTGTCAGAGAAAATCTCCCCGCAGCAATGAAAGTAGTTATGTATATTAAAAGTCATTTTTTATCATCGAGATGGAAAAACGATTTAATCCCGCAAACAATAACAACCTCTTTAAAATATAAAAACAATCTCCAGTCGGAGTTAAAAGTCTCCAACCAAACTGAAATCGATAGTGATTGCAATGCTCATCTTTAA
>JAHPZR010006314.1:0-12500 GCA_019787425.1 Platygyra sinensis
GTGATAACTCTTTCACACCGGAAGTTAATATTTTCTTCTCGTAAGAGATCAAATTTCAAGCTTTTGATATCTTCTATTTTATATTACCCACAAGCAGTCACCGAAAAGAAACTAAACTACGCGCTTCAGAAATTTGTTTCAAAACCAGACAAAGAATTTAAATAAAGGTTGTCTGTCTGTCACCCTGTAACATAGGCAGCTCAAGATATGAAGAAACTGAACACAGAAAGGCTGACCGTACGGTTGGGGTTAACTGTTTTGTACTTTCCAATATTTCGTCAGGCACGGCCTGACTTCTTCAGGGACTGTTACAACTGAGAAAAGAAGTCAGGCCGTGCCTGACGAAATATTGGAAAGTACAAAACAGTTAACCCCAACCGTACGGTCAGCCTTTCTGTGTTCAGTTTCTTCAAGCCTTTAAATTTGCTGATCAGAACCTACCAGGTTCCGGTACTTTTGATTTGTCCGTTGGCCCTTTCTAGAGTTTAAAGTTTTAGCTCAAGATATGTTTCGATCATCCAACGGTGACCATAAGTTGTGAGTTCGTTTACGGTTGAGATCTGAACTTACAACAACCATTATATACAAAAGGACAAATTAGCATCTAAACATCAGTAATCCGAGAATTTTGTCTAATATTCAGACAACAGCTGACAATTACGGTAATCTGAACTATGGAAACTTACGACTAGAATATAATTACAAGGTCGCTCTCAAAAGAGCTTCGTCGCGGTTTTGCGCATCTTGAAAAGTTCAGCCTAAATTTTTCAAGTTCGTCGTCTGTAATCCGTGTTATTGTACATCCTCACCAGCCTTGTTCCTTTATTGTTTAATCTTATTTTTTGGTGTTTTTCTATCTTAATAAAAAATTACTTTCAGGTTTCCCTCAAAAACTAAAAATACTGAAACTGCAGTCAGGGATGGACATCAGAGTTAAAATTTGTGCTTGACACTGACTTATTTAACGTTTGAAACGACGTTAATAAACTTCAAACTAATAAACTTAAAACTAAATAAACGTTAATAAACTTCAAACTTCAGGTTTCCCTCAATTTTAATTTAGTATTGTTTTTTTTTTTTGTTGTGTACCTGTCAAAAAATAACTCACAATATCTTTACTGAGCTCCTTGAAAAAGCGTGTTAATAACAATGGAAAGACGAAACAAAAAGTAATACTCTGAGAAAAGGCAAGATTCTCTTTAGGATTTGAGTTCGTTATTGATAAAAGTTGTTGGGCGTTTGCTATAATATGACTCGATTCCAGTTTACTTGGGTGTTGTCTCTGGAAGTACTCTTCAGTACAACAAAAAAATCACGGTAGGAAGAGAGTTGTAAGAATTCAGAGTACAGTGGAACACCGTTAATGCGGTCACTAATAGCTGTAATAGGCCATGAAAATTTGATCGTAATAAAGGACTTAACGGCGTGACCGCAGTAACCTGGTATGGGTTCAAATTTCGTGACAGGTCTATTTTAGACCCAACAAGGTCGAAACAGCTGTCTATGGCTGTAATTCTTGGCTTTCAGTTTGGGCTCTATCATGTCGTTGTCCCGTTAAGCTTTCTACGTAGTATCAGCCTTGCATCATAGTTTTCTATTTCAGGTTAACAACTATTTTTAATGAGCATCTTGCATGCAGATATAATTTTAAAAGAAAAAGTCAAACTTGACTCAGTGCGTAAAATATAAAGCCCTGGCCAAACGGACTTGACGTAAGTTGACGCAAGTTGAAGTTGCGTAGAGACTTGCGTTGGGTGGCCAAACGGACAGGCAAGTTTCCTCACAGTACACGCAAGTCGCAAAAAGAAACATTTCCAGGCAGACATATCCTGTATTTCAGAGTTTAAATTTGTGCTTGACACTGACTTTTGATGACGTTAAAAACAACGTTAATAAAATTTCAAAGACATTTCGGGAATACATATAATAACATATTATGCTATTATTACAGTATATATACTGTAACATTTTAAGCCAATAACTCTTTCGGTAGTAATACTTATTATACCGACGCGAGTCATAAGCCGTTAGTTACTGGCCTAAAATGTCACAGTATGTATTTACTGTTGTCGCAAATTAAGCCAATAGTTACTGGCCTAAAATGTCACAGTATGTATTTACTGTGGTCGCAAATTAAGCCAATAGTTACTGGCCTAAAATGTCACAGTTTGTATTTAGTGTGGTCGCAAATTAAGCCAATAGTTATTGGCCTAAAATGTCACAGTATGTATCTACTGTGGTCTCAAATTAAGCCAATAGTTACTGGCCTAAAATGTCACAGTATGTATCTACTGTGGTCTCAAATTAAGCCAATAGTTACTGGCCTAAAATGTCACAGTATGTATCTACTGTGGTCTCAAATTAAGCCAATAGTTACTGGCCTAAAATGTCACAGTTTGTATCTAGTGTGGTCGCAAATTAAGCCAATAGTTACTGGCCTAAAATGTCACAGTATGCATCTACTGTGGTCTCAAATTAAGCCAATAGTTACTGGCCTAAAATGTCACAGTTTGTATCTACTGTGGTCGCAAATTAAGCCAATAGTTACTGGCCTAAAATGTCACAGTATGTATTTACTGTGGTCGCAAATTAAGCCAATAGTTACTGGCCTAAAATGTCACAGTATGTATTTACTGTGGTCGCAAATTAAGCCAATAGTTACTGGCCTAAAATGTCACAGTAGGTATCTACTGTGGTCTCAAATTAAGCCAATAGTTACTGGCCTAAAATGTCACAGTATGTATTTACTGTGGTCGCAAATTAAGCCAATAGTTACTGGCCTAAAATGTCACAGTATGCATTTACTGTGGTCGCAAATTAAGCCAATAGTTACTGGCCTAAAATGTCACAGTATGTATTTACTGTGGTCGCAAATTAAGCCAATAGTTACTGGCCTAAAATGTTACAGTTTGTATGTAGTGTGGTCGCAAATTAAGCCAATAGTTACTGGCCTAAAATGTCACAGTATGTATCTACTGTGGTCGCAAATTAAGCCAATAGTTACTGGCCTAAAATGTCACAGTATGTATTTACTGTGGTCGCAAATTAAGCCAATAATTACTGGCCTAAAATGTTACAGTATGTATATATGGATGTAAAATAAGCCAAGAGTTATTGGCCTAAAATGTTACAGTACGTTATAAAGATGATCGCAAATTAAGCCAATAGTTACTGGCCTAAAATGTTACAGTATGTTATAAAGAGATGTTTCCAAAATAAGCCGTTAGTTATTGGCCTAAAATGTTACAGTACGTAATAAAGATGGTCCCAAATTAAGCCGATAGTTATTGGCCTAAAACGTTACAGTATGTAGTTGATGTGGTCGCAAATTAAGCCGTTAGTTATTGGCCTAAAATGTTACAGTATGTAATAAGGATGGTTGCGAAAAGATTTGATGGATTATAATTAAATATATAATGTACATTTTAGGCCAATAACTATTGGCTTAATTTGTGACCACAGTAAATACATACTGTAACATTTTAGGCCAATAACTATTGACTTAATTTACAACCACATTATACATACTGTAACATTTTAGGCCAATAACTATTGGCTTAATTTGCGATCACAGTAAATGCATACTGTAACATTTTAGGCCAATAACTATCGGCTTAATTTGGAACCATCCTCATTACATACTGTAACATTTTAGGCCAGTAACTATTGGCTTAATTCGCGACTACAGTAGTTACATACTGTAACATTTTAGGCCAGTAACTATTGGCTTAATTCGCGACTACAGTAGATACATACTGTAACATTTTAGGCCAATAACTATTGGCTTAATTTGCGATCAGAGTAAATACATACTGTAACATTTTAGGCCAATAACTATTGGCTTAATTTACATCCATAGTACATACATACTGTAACATTTTAGGCCAATAACTATTGGCTTAATTTGCAACCAGATATAATGTATATACTGTTACATTTTAGGCCAATAACTATTGGCTTAATTTGCAACCAGATATAAAGTACATACTGCAACATTTTAGGCCAATAACTATTGGCTTAATTCGCAACCAGATAAAAGTACATACTGTAACATTTTAGGCCAATAACTATTGGCTTAATTCGCAACCAGATAAAAGTACATACTGTAACATTTTAGGCCGATAACTATTGGCTTAATTTGCAACTAGATATAAAGTACATACTGTAACATTTTAGGCCGATAACTATTGGCCTAATTTGCTACCAGATATAAAGTACATACTGTAACATTTTAAGCCAATAACTATTGGCTTAATTTGCGATCAGAGTAAATACATACTGTAACATTTTAGGCCAATAACTATTGGCTTAATTTACATCCATAGTACATACATACTGTAACATTTTAAGCCAATAACTATTGGCTTAATTTACATTCATAGTACATACATACTGTAACATTTTAAGCCAATAACTATTGGCTTAATTTACATCCATAGTACATACATACTGTAACATTTTAAGCCAATAACTATTGGCTTAATTTGCGATCAGAGTAAATACATACTGTAACATTTTAGGCCAATAACTATTGGCTTAATTTTAGTAGGTATAAGGAATATATTTTAGGCTAGTTATTATGTAGTACCGAATGTAGTTAGTGGCTTAAAATGTTACAGTATACTATGAAACTACCTAGTACCGACTGTAGTTAGCGGCCTAAAATGTTGCAGTATGTATACTGAGAGAACAACATATTATGCCGTTGTCTAAACGCCCCATTTTAGGCACTTGACATGTATATATTGGTTTAGATTGAACAATATCCGCGACAATCGGCAGGCATCGAAAGATGAAAGATTTTCCGAAACCGCTAGGGAGATTAACAAAGACATCGTTGCTCCAAAAAAACTTTCATATAGATTCCCGTTGCTCGGGAAAATTGTCAAATAGTTCGAACTGCTTTTCACCACTTCAAACGCTAATTCCGTGATCGCGACGTTATTTTGCGTATGTGGTATTTATTGAGGGCGTAACCACGGTTCCACGAGATCCACTCGTCCAGTCGGAGCACGAAAGAACAACCAAATGCAACAGCCAGTTAGAGCCAGTTAAAACCCTAGTAACACGGGGGTGGCGGAACAAGTTTTTGGTCGCTGATTCGCAGACGGACTATACCGGCCTAGTAACGGTAGACCTAATCCGGAGGTCGTGGGTTCGATTCCCACCGAGGCCAAAAGATGTTTTCTTTACCTCGTGTGGTTCCCTGATTCCCTTTACTAGGGTTAACGCCCAGTGGGTTATTCATGGTTCAACTAGCATTTAATTTACACTTCAGAGTTAATTCTCTGTTCCACCATTTGTGTTTATGGTGCTACGCGGCACAACATTCATATATACCGAGGCTTAGTTCTTCTGCAACGCAGGCCAGTATTTCATGATTGGCTAAATAGTAGGTTAACGGATGTCACTCAACTTGCGTTGACTTGGGTTGGGTGGCCACGCGGTGAAAAACTTGCTTTGACTTGCGTGCAACTTTGACCTCGACCAACGTGAGCACACGTCAACCCAAGTGCACGCAAGGCCTGGCCAAACGAAGTCGCAAGTAGGCCCAAGTTTTCAACTTGCGTCTACTTGCGACTCTGTGTCAGTGGCCAGGGCTTAATTAAAACGTAAAGGATTATATAGGCTGGGTTTCATAATGGGCCTCTGGCCGTAAGGGGTTGCTGACCGTATTAACGGGGTTTCTTATAAGAACATATAATAGGGCGTTTTGCCTGGACAAAAAAGACTGGCCGTATCCTACAGTTTACATAAGTGTTCAAATGTCTGTACGTTGCGCCCTCTTTGTCAGAGATAGGGTGTTCACATGTTCGGATGAAAAGAGTTGTTTTCAAATATACGTTCACTGACAACCGACAGTGCTAAATTTGTACACGAGATTTATTCATTTAACAGTTATTTAAGCTTGTTTTTGTTGTTGGTGTTGAAAAAGTTGGTGGTTTTCTCGCGTAATTTTTCCGATGTTGCAGTTTTAGCAGTTTTGTTCCGTGGCGTCAGAAAATTTCGTGGATCAGAGCATTACCTTATTCAAAGAATCTGTTCCGCTCCTAATCGTAGGCTGTCATCATTTTCCGCGCCACTCCACGAACTGGTCTTCTCTGATTGGTTTCCTCGATATGGTGTTGCACTATCATTGGCTGAGGGAGAAAATTGCCCGTCATGTTGCGAAGACTAGTTAGAACTCAAAAGCATTGTATCCTGGAATAGCTTTCGCTTCACATGCATATAATGCCCACTCGCTAATTCGTCTGTTTCCTATTTATGAGACCCACAATACAGACAACAACACCAAAGGCAACAAACACTTTTAATTTACCACACCCAGCAAATACTTTTAAATTAACAAACTGGCGAAACACAAAGTGAAAGAGAACTTTAATGTATCTCGATATTTTATGTGTATTTTTCCAAAATTCTTTAGCTGTAATTATGTCTCCAATCAACACTTAAAAACTCTTTAAACATTGCCATAATTTTAAGATAGACCATTCGCGACAAATTTCATTTTTTGTTTTAGTTTGTATACAGTTGACAAACAGTCAAATAAATAGATATATATATATAAATAAATAAACTAATAAACAAGAAAAAAATTGCTTCACTTATCCTAGGAGTGCTCGATGCAGAAATGTGCAGAGCAAAATATAAATATAAAAAGAAGGAAATATCGCCAGACTGAGATTTGTCAACGAGAAGTTATCATTGTTCATCATCAGAGAGGTCAACTCGGATACAAATTGTTATATAAGGTATACCAGAGTTGATAGATCAGAGTCAACACATAAGGTATATCAGAGTTGACCTCTCTGATGATGAACAATTTGTTCGAAATATACCGCGTTACTTACAATGTGTATGGTTAAATACAACATCTGGTCCGATGAGCAATGTCTCGACGATCAACAGAAGTAATTCCCAGTCCGTGAGGCCTGGGAGCAAATGTCTGGTAATCAATGTTCCTTTGTAGCTAATATTCGACACACTCCACTGTGGTTGCCTCGGTAGCTCAGTGGTTAGCGCACCTTTCATGAGATGGGGGTGTCGTGGGTTCGAATCCCGCTCGGGGCATTTGATTTTTTCCGGCATTTGTTCTGTTCATATATAAGGTATATCCGAGTTGACCTCTCTGATGATGAACAATTTGTTCGAAATATACCGCGTTACTTACGAGAAGTTATCAGTTATAAATGTTTAAAATTCATTTATAACTGATAACTTCCCGTAGACAAATCTCAGTCTGATGATCGCTTAGAGCGTGAAACTCGAGTAACTAGTAATAATTTCCTTCTTTTATATCTATATTTGTAAATAAATAAACAAGTATCTTGAGTGGCCACTCCCCAATGGGGCTTTTCAGGGCAAATGGTATAAATAATGTAATATGGTTTGAAATCCCAACTGGCAGGAGGCAAACCAGTTGACTATTTACAAATATGGCCGAGAAATTGAACTTGGGGCTACAGAGAACACTCAACCTTAGTGGTCAGAGCGGGACTGAACCCGCGACCTCCGGATTCCAATTCCTGCGCTCTGGCCACTCTGCCATGCTGGCGTTCAGTTAAGGAAGTTAAAAAAAGCTAAGGTTATGGGCACTTAAACAGAGCAACAACAAACTAAGATTAACTACATCTCTGAATAAACTGAAGAAACCTCGTGACGCAAGCCATTTCACCAGCACCCAAGAATAATCTTTCTGAAATTTGTAAACTAGTTGCTGGGCACAAAGTGATCAAAACCGGATCACTTCCATTTCATACACATCTTGCAAAATTTCGTTTCAGTTTTACACACAATCCTACATATGACTCAATAACTTAAAGCCCACTAGGCTAAGTGTCAAAAAGCCAGTCGCCAACCACTTAAATTAGCAATACATCAGCCTCATCCACACAAAGCAGCAAAAATTTGAAAACGTAACAATCACCGGTTATTTTGTATTTGTATTTGAGGAAAACTCGGACAGGAAAATCACATGTTAGTAGTGATTTTATGGTTTCCCAAAAGATTTTTTTTTGCGAAATGTTTTCTGTCCTCACTAAAACGCAAAGCCGACGTTTTTTGAAATTCCTCCGGTTTGTAAGCTCGATTTCCGTCGCTCTCTCGTGTCTGGTCTACCCTTCCCGACCCGCGGGCTCCTTTCCCGAACAGCGGCTGGTAATCGAGCTTATTCGGTTTGAAGAGCATTTTGCGAGCAGGCTCACCTTTGAGTCACGCGCGCGAGTCACGCGCGCGAGCGACGAAGAGCAAAGCGATCCGGCGGGAAGGAGTCTGGTGAAGAGGTGCTTCGCCGCTCGATTTCGCGCTCGTGGCTACGCCGCGCGTGCTTGTGCTTCAATATTCTCGCCTGCGCTCCAACGTGAGCCTGCTCGCAGGATAGCCTGGCTGTCGAAATAAAGCTAGGTTTTCAAATTTCTCTGTTGCAATGTGAACGGGAGCTTAGTGTTTATTTGGTGCAAAATTTAACAAAAAAACCGCAGTACTCGTGGACTGCCGACAAAGTTTGATACTCTCGCTCTCTCTCTCAAGCAACGGTTTGTTTAAGTTAATCAAAGCTTGAAGCCAGTTTCAATTGGCAAGTCTTTCTGTTGGGTGTCGATTCTGAGACTTTTCGCGACAGTGCTTCGAGGGCAACTTCTAATGGTAGTGCTATGGTATACTTGAAGTATTGGCCTGGAAGTTCTGCAAAGATTATTCCAAGCCCGGGAGAACAGATTTGATTTCTGCGATTTTCAAAAATCACAGCTCCGCAATCACCCTTAGCAGAAAAGGAATATGCTCCTTGCTGTTGAAAAGACAAGCAGCTTTTGAGCCATCTTTGTGGCTTACACTGTTCACATGGAACAGGCTGTTCTTGAACTTGTGAATGAGCTGTTTCCCTTTTACAACTGACACAATATACATCTATCCACGCACTGTCACTATTTGGCCGAAAATCTGGGATATATATTGGCAGTATTTGAGATGCACCAGCACGAAGACTTGATTGAGTGAAACCTGTAACACTGCCACTTTTAAATACGTCTTTAACATCTGTTGTTGCTGAGATACACTCGCCGCTTGGGTAACGGGCTGTTCCAATTATCCTTACATCCCTTTCAGCTTTTAAATTTTTTACTTCATCTTGGTTTAATTCCGCAATGGCGGCGTCAATAAAATGTTCTTTTCCATTACCCTTTTCCGAGCGAACATTGCATCTGACACCAGCACTATACTTTGCTATGATTCTTGGCCGTTTGCTGAAAGCTTCCTCAAGTTTGCTTTCGTAGAACTGAATCTTCTTCAAGCAATACTTCGACACATGGCATATTCCAGAGGCAATGTAGTTCTCTTTTAGCACTTTTAGGTCTCTGAACATCTTCTGCAGTTCAGTTTCTTCAAAGATGTCATCTGAAAGTTGCGGTAACTTGACAACAGGTCCAGTGGTTCTTTGTAACCAACCTTTGTATTCACCCAGATGGTATCGTAAATAATCAAAATAGACATCCAATCCAGGATGAATTATCTCCCTCTCGTTAGCATCGTTCATCACATGATCACAGGACAGTGCGTACAAGGAACCACTGTTTACATCTTCCACAATAGCACCCAAGGTACCAGATGAATGTTTTCCATTAACCCCGATGCTTGCTCCCAAACACAGAAACTCCGGCTCCTGCTCGTGCGCCTCTGTGGGCTCGTACCGATCTGTTATTTTAACACAGAAGCCGTTGACGACGTCCACAGGGTAATTGCCAATAACAAATGGAAAAGCAGATTCACCCAGTGGGATCTGACCTTTCCCAAGAACGTAAACCACAATACATGCCTGTTGCGTCTGTACTGAATCTTTGACTTTAAAAGAAGGCTGTACTGCAGTCACGTTTCGATGCTTGGAGAAGACGTGGAGATGTTTGTTAATAGTATCATCCATTTCGTTCATCTGAGATGCTTCTAATCTTTTTGGTTCTCCAGACGAATACTCGATGGAGGTAACTTTCAGTAAATTAAATGCATTATTGTACAGATCTTTCCATTCCAACTTCCAGCCCTTTTGTCCAAAGAGCGCTTGTGCAGCATTTTCTAGTTCTGTCGGTATCCCGAGCCAGTCGTTATAAACGTACAGATGTATCTCAACGTCACCATTTTGTAAGTACGGCAACACACGGACACATTCCTCATGCTCAGCTTCAAATTTAATTGTTGCATTCCAGATGACACACACATCAACTGAAGAGGAACATAACGGAAAGAAAAAAAACCATTAATTGCAACCCTGCCTCATACAAGTATTCTGGTAACAAACAATAAAATATTGTTGTGACTTGTGGAGTGTGCATATAAAGTAAAATAAATGGATGTAGTAAGATCCCAATTAAGCTCTGTGATTGGTCAAGGTGACAACTTTAGTTTTGGTCTTATGATACTCAGTTGAAAACCACTCCACAGAAATTTCTATGAATAGACTGATTACTGCTTCGTTTTCAAGAAAAATTGAGCATTTGAGAGGGAAACACTTTTAATTCCCAGTTTTTGATGGTACAGTAAAGAGACAAACTGTGGGAAAAAATTGAGAGGCATTGATCTGTACAACTGATAAACAGGAGGGGAAAACCACCGATACTTGGTAAACGTAGAATGACCAACTGTAAACAGCATTAACCATGGTCAGTGACCAAGTTATCCTGCAACATCTTGTAGTGACAACTACCTGAAGTCTTCAGTAGTTAATATTTATGAGCAGATGAAGTTACATGCCTCCTGTATGACAGAATGGCCTAGCTATAGAGAACAACAATGAGATCATTGTCACCCCATAACGAGTAATTAATGAGTAAATGAAAGATTAACTCATTTGTATGGAGACTTGCATAAAACAGGTGTTTTGTAAACTGTTTTTTGTTTACACCAAGGGTGGTGGGACATCTGATATCAATATCCAGTACTGGTTAACGTTCTGCTCATGTCATTGCAGTGTTCTTGGACTGTTGGTCTTCTTTTTTTTTTGTGATGCTTATGTGTGTGTATGTGTGTCCGACCTAAATTATCCTAAACAAATTGTGATTCTGGCTGCCAGCCCCTTTTAACTTCCTAGTTATTTCAGGCAGCCAGACCCCCTATATCTATCTCTATCAATTTGAATAATTTATCTGCATGTAAGTAAGTTTATGGGGTAAATAAATTGTTGTTGTTGGAGCAAAATCAATAACTGACCTTCATCCTCTGTCTCTCTTTGTGACATCAAAGTGTCTAACTTCTCACTCATGTTCCACTTTTCATCTGTTGCAAGTCAGTTGTTTCTAGTTTTGTCTGGGGACAAAAAATAAGCATCAGCTTTCAGTTATTAGTGCTCTTTCACTGTAATAATTATTGCGCCCTCAGAGTTATGGCCCAGCGGCCAATAGGCTCGATTTCCGCCGCTCTCTCGCGTCTGGTCTACCATCACCGAGAAGAGACGGCTGGACGCGTGAGCGGGAAACCATGTCTGCGATGTAAATTCCTAATTAAAATTCTTGTGGCTTTTCTGGCGGCCAGGAATGTCATCTGATGACAGTCATTGACGGTCCCACATATCAGACGCCTACAGCTCGAAACATTTGTACCCATGTCATTTTCGCCACTTCTTCTTTTAATTTTGGCTTTCCAACCTATGTTGTTTCACACTGTTGTTACGGAAGAAGACGTTTTTCAAAAAAAAGTAGAGCAGAGCTGTTTGACTGTGGTTTGGCAAATGACATGTCAAAGGTCACACATATTGGTGTGCATCATTTTTGTTTTGCTCGGTTCAGTTGCTTTGGATCATTTAAAAATTAATTTTGCCTGGCTTTGCCAGAGACTGTTGTCGCTTTCCTTCAAGAAGACTACAGTACACATCAATTTGCTAGCGCTTGAGTGTTTTTTTTCTTGAGATCAAAGTTTGCGTTATCCCTCTCTTTATTGACTTTGTCTCTTGCACCACAGGATTCAAATATAGCTTCTCACACATAACGTCTTTTGACTATTTTGTGTGTTATATGTGCCGCTATGGTTTAGATAAGGCATTATTTCATCAGTTGAGGGTACTTGGTTTGGAGTTTCACTAACTCGATCGCTCTTCGTATGGCACAACTTCTTTGCATGCTACTGCAAGAAAGATAATTTATGCAGCCTGCTTGATTCAGGCAGGCAGAGTTTTTATTGGTCGAAATTAACAATGCCAAGTCCACGCGTCCAGCCGTGAGTTCGGGGGAGGAGCGCGGGCTCCTTTCCCGAACAGCGGCTGGTAATTGAGCCTAAGTGGCCAACAACCTAAGGAGACATCAAGTCTGTGCACATATACTTGCAGATAAAATATACTTGGTATAACAGAGCAAATCAAACAGGTTTGGGGTTAGTATTCCATGTTAACCTGCGATCAGGGGTCCCTTTTCTTTGCGGCAGGATCGCAGGTTAATTCCATGTATGACCCCAACCCATGAATTACCCGAACCCTAACCCTTATTGTTAATTTCAGTGTTGTGGGGTTGATCACAGACATTCAG
>JAHPZR010006314.1:17500-70000 GCA_019787425.1 Platygyra sinensis
TTGAACTTGTTCACTTTGATTAGGACTTGACGTTTCATTACAATCAAAATGAACAAGTTCAATATGTTTATATGTTTAGTTAGTGTCAGAGAATGGGGTATAACTTTCACTGGCACTCATTTTCACGTCATGAGTCGTCGAGCTCTTCTTCGACGCTTGTGCTGCTGTGCGAGTCACTTCCAGCAATGCTTTTAGTCAGTGTACCCTTCAGGGTACACGAGGGAGTAAACTGATTTGGTTGATGGTGATTCTGCCTTTTGCAGCATTGGTGGAATAATAGACCTTTTTCGCTTGTACATTTTGTTTTCCCAATACAGATCATGTGATGATACTCAGGAGATTTGATCCTTTGTCTTGTTCATTAAAAAGAGTACATGCAGACATATTCATGCTTGCATGTACCCTTTTTAATGAACAAAACAAAAGATCAAATCTCCTGAGTATCATCACATGATCTGTATTGGGAAAACAAAATGTACAAGCGAAAAAGGTCTATTCCCTTCCTAGAGATGTCTGATGTATGGCCCCTATTTTCTAAAAAACGATTTGGCAACAACCTCAACTTTAATATAGTCTCCCAGGACGGCCAGGCTAGGAAGGTACACGAGGCATTGTGCAAGATCATTTCATTTTCCGCTTTCTCTTTCTCATATTTGACTTTCTGCGGTTTTCGTTTCTCCTTCTCCTTTGGTTGATGTGCTGTTTGGGCATTCCCTTGAATATGTTGTCATGACTTCTCTTCTTATTTTCTATTGCTTCCACGTCCTGCGTGACCTTCGTCAGCTTACTTTCTATACATTTGATCTGTTTTACATTGAAACTTTGGGCAAATTCTTCGCCCTCCGGCAAGCCCATTGGACTGAAAGAGTGTGCCAGATGTCACACGCTCGGGGCGAGCCATAACTAGGAGATCCGAAACTGACAGACTTCTCTTTCTTTTGATTTGTGTTTTTTAATAAACTGCTCTCTGTAGAACGGTATATAGGGATTGTAAATAGTCTTCATAGTGAGCACATACCCCAAATCAGACATAGCTATGGTAATGGTACTACTCTCTTACGGACAAAGGTACGGATGGAAGTACGAAAGGTTTTAGATCGACGACTACAAAATTTTTTAAGTAAGGGTCCCCGCAAGTGCGCCTTCGGTGCAGCTCCGCTAAACCTTTAGAGAGAGGGGTTTTTTTAAATTTATTTATTGTTATTTTTTCTTTGGGGGGGGGGGGGGTGGGGGAGCGGCGGAATATAGCGATAATGACTCAGAAAAAAACATAAATTCCAATATTTAAATGTCTGGATGCTGTCACATCATATTCTGTTTATTAAATACATATTTATCTACACAAGCTATTGAAAACAGAAAAGGGTAAACTAAATTTAATGTTTCATTCGAGTTCAAAGAAAAAAAAAACATCAAGAGTTCATAACCTTTGAAATTTACTACTGTTGTTGAACTACTTAGAGGGTGGGTTTCCTGTTTGATTAGAAGCAAACTTGCATATTTTGATTTAGAGACATGCACCAAACTGTGAAACCCTCTCTTTAATAGTTACTCTATGAGGGACTTTACGTGACACGGATGCTTTCTGAAAGTTTCAAAACAACTATAAGCAGTACAAGATTGCAGTTTCTGGGAATGCCCCAAATGTATGACCACTTTGTTATCTGCAACAGATGTTGTTGCCAATATTATTACAAGGCTTTTACCAGAGCCAGAGATGGTAACAAAAAAAAACCACCCTCTGACACCCAGAGGAATACCATGACCAAAACAAACCACGTATCTATGGGATATCTGGTGCATAACAATTCTCTTCTTTTGAATAACTGCAGGGGACTTCTTCCACTTGCACATGCACAAAAACTCAATTGAACACCTGCAGTGGAAAGAAAGGAAACATTTCCACACCTTGAAGACGATTTCTAGTCTGAATTGTCCAGACCTTGTACACTCTGGAGAGTATGTTCATAATTTTGTCTTGATTCAGGTACAATGTAACAAAATGTGGCATTCTGTGACAACTTACAAGAGGTAAAGTCAAAGTTTCATGACCACTACTAATGGATTACACAGCTTCATGGCTCAAAATATCAGAAATTGTTGGAAAAAATTTAAGTTGCCTCAAAAAAGGGTATGTGGTTTGTAACAAATAACATGGACTTGCATTCCACTAAGCGAGACTCACAAACATGGGTGATAAGACTGCAAAGTAAATATTGGAAATCATCCTTACAGATACAAGGAGCATCCTATCACTTTCAGAAGTATCCCCACCTCAGCTGACTGCATTTGTTTTAAACCAAGGGAAAGTTCATTTAATATGACAAGAGGGGGGGGGATTGAAGATATTGAGGGGGGCTCCGAAAATTTTTACACACCCGAAGGGGGGGTGGGACTCTGAAAAAATTGTTGGGCTAGGAGAGGGGCTCTGAAATTTTTACTACCAAAGGGGGGGAGGAGGGGCTCCTAAAAAACTGAACCACTAGCGAAGGGGGCTGCTAAAATTTCAAGCTTCGAGTTTCAAAATCTTCACCCCCCCCCCCCCCCCCCCCTTGTCATATTAAATGAACTTTCCCTAAAATAACTCTCTGTACATAACTTTCTACAACTTTAACACATTTACACATCTTTGCTTGGAGCATGAAACACATCCTCTTGCCGCTACAATATTAAGACCCACACACAGGCTGTGACTTAAGGCTCGGATCTTTTCAGGACCAACAAGTATTGATTAAAAATAGAGTCTACTGTAAAAATTCACTGCACACAAGAGGAGGAAATTCCAATGGTGATGTTGGAAATTCTGAAAAGGAGTGTCACCATACAGGCTGTTTATACATAAGTTTAGATATAAGTATATAGAGGGGTGTCTGTACAGAAAGGCAATATATCATGGATGGTACAATACAATCATGAACATTTAGAAGCTCTATGGCCCTGCAGAAAGTTCAACTCCATGCTGCTGCAACTGTGCCCTTAGCAGCGCATTTTCTTGTCGGAGCTCGTCAACTTGCTGCCGTAAAAGCTCTGTGTCCATAGTCAGCCTTTCATTGTCCTTGATGCTTTCCACCAATCTTGTATTGTGCGATTTCAACTCATTTATATAATCCACTGTTTTTGATAAAATCCCACCTTTACTCTGTTGAATAAACAATAGATATATCTTACTGAACTAGCAAAAGTCCTTTACAAGTCCAACAATCAAGGGTGCAATCCGCAATACACAAAAAGATGGCGCCACGCGCTGCATTCTGGGTAGATCGACATATCGGCCTAAAATTCACAGTGTTTGTATGGGAATCTGATGGCAAATAACTTTCTTTAAAAATGGATTCTGAATAATATATGAATTGCAAAATAAAGATACTGGACAAAAGAGTGTATTCACCAAATTTGAGGGATGTAGCTGTGCTAGAAAGCCTTCAGCCACGTTTTAAACTTTTCACACATTTGCCTGCAATTTGGCGGGAAAAAATTATAGACAAATTTGTGAAAAATTAAAACGCAACTGAACGTTTTGTATAACAGCTGCATCCCTCAAATTTGGTCAATACAATCTTTTGTCTAGTATCTTAGCTCTGCTGTTCATAAACTGTTCAGAATTTATTTTATAAGGAAATTATTTGCCATCAAATTCCCATACAAATACAGTAAATTTTGGGCCGACATGTCGATCTACCCAGAATGCAACACGTGGCGCCATCTTTTTGCGTATCGCGGATTCCAACATACAACATGGGGCAACAAAGCACTAGTACTAGAAAGACTTAAAATTGCTGTTTTCGATAAGACCTGTCACCTGCCTAAGTTTTATGACTTATCAGCTAAGATTTTGGCAGTTCTTAATCAAACCAGAACTATGAAGAAGTCAAGGATGCATTGCTTTATAACATAAAGATGTCTCTTTTGATCAACTGCTATAAACTTGAATAGATTTTGAAGATAATTAACAAGGCCACACAAAAAAGTCAAAGTAACTCTGCCCTCGAAACACAATTTTCTTTTCAAGGTTTTGTTTACTACAATTTCCGTGTTTATCCACCCCTGAAAATTAGAGAGTTTAAATATTTTTTCTTGACACCTTTACAAAATTCCCAGAACACCTAGCCTTTTCATGACTTTTTGCGTTACTAGGCTGTAGATAATTCTGTGTATATATAGTTTTCCAAGAGTGTTGGCGACAAGGGTGTCTTGTTTGGATGTAAAAATAAGTTGTGCTATCGATGTTTCCAACAAATTTATCTTTGATTCAAAAAATCTTCTAGCTTCACATTCAATTTCCACGCACAAAGATAAACCTATTAGTTTTTCAGACAGCCACTAACAATGACTCGGTTACATATGTGCTAACTGCAACGAGTATGAATCAAAGAAAAGTGAAATTGTATTTCAATGTCTCAGGTTGCAGCATTTCTTTGGATAGTGGAAAATTGATATTGGTCATTGGCATATTGATTTGTTTACATCTAAACGAGTGACAAATTGGCATGTTGTGAATTAATAAATAATGGTTGTTGACAAATCAACTTGTTAACATCCAAGTTTATGCTTTGTGTATCCATGACTAAAACAACAACAACAACAACAACTTTATTTGTACCCAACATAATACAATAGTAATAAACAATATAAGTCAACAAAAATATAAATGAGTACTAGCTGCCCCATGGGCCTCTTTTGTTGCTTTCCGCTGGGTGCTGAATAAGGGCACGCACCAACGGCAAATCTCTTGGAAAGCAATGAGACCTCTATGAAAAAGTTAAAATAAACTAAACACTGCTTACTATATTCTGTGATCCACCGACCTGCCCAGCTTTGGACTGCTCTTGACAGCATTCAGGGACCACTTTAGCCAGTTTGTTGATCCACGTGTTAATCTTGTCTCTGCGGCGACGTTCAACTAAGGGAAAAGGTATATTATCAGATCCAGCAAAGAAAGCTTTAAATACTGGCCTGCCTAGACTAGCACTAGCTATCCGTGGGCCAGTTCAACTGTTACATGTCAACGAAATAAAGATGGATTGATTGAAAGTTCTAGCGACTAATTAAATGCTAATAATACTTGGGAATTCGAGTAATTTTTACCAAAAATCTGACGAATAGCTGGTAAATAACTAGAGAGCAACTTAACAGGCTAACAAAGAACAAAAAAATAAGAACTTAGCACTGAGGATTAAATACACAGTAAGTTAATATGCTTTCGAACATGGTTTCAAACATGCCACGACATTTCTTACGCCAACATTCTTTGAATCCGTTTACTATCCAAGCAATGGAACAATTTCGTTTATCTTCAGATACAAAGGTTTTAAACTCTCGTTATAAAAGCCATGAAGAGGATTAGAGATGAGAAGGCATTAGGAGTTCGCCACTCAAACATAACGGAACTTATAAAGCTAAAATAGTTTGGTATCCAGGGCATCAAATGTGTCTTCTGTACCTTCATTGTGAGTTGCTCGTCTCTTCTCGTCTCTAGCTGTTCTCGGAGCGTCAAGTTTTCTGTTAAGAGCAATAGTATTATCTAAAACATACACAACCTCCATGACTTTAACCTGCTCTCTGCTGTTCCACATCGGAAAATATGAATCTAACCTTCGTTCGCATGTTAAGTTGTCCTTCGATCGAGTGTATAACCACAACGACCATCACATGATTGAAGGAACATCATGTGACAACAACCGAACCATCATGTGGGACACATGACAGAGATGCCGGTGAATTCAAAAACACAAAACAATTTTCAAAACACAATGAGGTCTTTTTTGACGACAGGCTCGCCTTAGTGAAGGTATATTCAATATAAACGCTTTCGTAAACGGAAGAGTTAAAATACGGCTCGATACAACAACAGATTTATTCGAATCAAGTTACACTGCTGTAGCTCGAGGCTTGCCCATGCAATAAAACGTTCGATTGTCGATTGCAATCTTACCAGGAAACGGGCCTAATAGCTCTTTTTTTCACTTGTACTTATGCTTGAAACTTCACATTCAGGTTTTATGTTATCACCACCATTTTTTGGCTTTGCATAAAGGCCTTATTCCCCGGGGTTGATTCCCATATCGGTGAAATATCAAGAGGAAGACAGATTTTTCTTATAAATAAAAGATTATCCATAAAAAGACTGGCAAATTCAAGCGGCCAAGGATTTCACAATATATATATATATCATTTTAGAGGTAGAAAATCATTTAATAGAATTTTCCCGATTACAGTGATTCTACAGCCACTTACGTTGTGATTTTGTGAGTTATCGCTGGAGCAATGTTCCTCTGATTTCCTCCTGGCATAACATCTTGAGGCGACATCATAACGTAAAACCCACCTACAGACGCACAACAGAACATATTTAAGCTTCCCTACTTCAGCGATATTTTAAAAATTTCAATAAAAATCAAAGTTAACCGTTGTATACAGTAACACGTAGCAAACCTGCCGGAGTTCCGACTGTCGTGATGGTTTGGGCCTCCGCCATTGTAATCGGCATTTGGGAAGGAGACGAAGGTTGTGTGAGCGATACTGGAATGTTTCTCACCGTGTAAGCGCTAGCTTCTAAAGAATCAGTTCCACCGGCCTGAACCACCGTCGCTGTAGCAGCCGCATCTGCTGGCTGAAAGTACGTGAATCTTGCTCCATCTGCGGCCCCGTCAGCTTCGACTGTGTGTGTTGGAGAAGAACCATTGCTGAACGGGCTTTGAATGACAGTTTGTACTTGCGGGGCGAACGCCGCCGTCGCAGCATCTACCCGTTCGCCAGTAGGATCGGCTGCTTGGACTTGGACGACTCGAATTTGTTGCGTGCCGCCATTGAATCCTGTCGCCTGTACACCGTTTGTGTCGGGCCTGTACTGGAACTGAAGGGTACCTGGATCACCAAAGGCAGCACTCGCTTGTTGTCCGACCAGAGCAGCTGCAGTTTGTTCTTCAGAAACGGTCGAAACCGTCACTGTCACAGTTTCTGGCTCGGGTACTTGGGTTGGATCGGATCCTTTGGGATCTTGTAATGGTGAATTTTTCTCTGGGTCCAAAGACCCGTCGAGCATGTCCAGAGTTGGAGAACTGGAGTGCGGAGTCGTGGTCATGGGGTCAAACAAACTGGTCATGTGAACAAGAAGAGAGAAACGACGAAATAAACCACGAGGACAACGAACATCACATGATATGGTACGTCACTTCGATCGGCTTCCCATCTAATCGCCCTTTACGTTGTTACCATTGGAAACCGTCCATCAAAGCTATAGGGTCGGGTCAATCACGTGTACTAACATGTGACAAAACGCGTGATCCATGGAGGGAATTCAAAAGGGGATTGGCTATTTTCCTTCCGCGCCATTTGGCCACAAAAGGTTGAAAGTTGGATCTGTCATCATTTAAAAATTTTTCTCATATTAGCTCATAGGCGTTAGTCTTCCGATTTCTTGTGGCAGTTATTGTTCTGCCAGCAATGAGTCTGCAAGCTTTCAGTGCTTTGCCTTGCTATGGTTTTTGTTAACATTTTTGGGTTCACGAAGAAGCCGGGAGAGATCTGGAGTGAACACCTGGCACTGCCCGACGGGGTGGGGGGCCGGGAAAAATAAATTTTGAAGGAGCTGGTATAACAGAGCCCTAATTAATTAAACTCACATTAAGAAAAAAAAAGATACATCTCTTGTTTTGAGGGAGGCAGAATGAAACAAACATTCAATGATTATTTTCTCTACATTGCATTGTCCACTACCGTTGTTGAACTGCAATCTAAAATGACTTTCCAGGTCTTTTTAAAAGCATTATTTGCAATAGACTGCAAGACTGGAAGTTTCAATCGACTTTTTAGGGGAATTTGACGGCCATAGAATTAATAAATATGCAATGTCAATTCTACCACATTCTTGACTGTGGTCCTTTCATTACCCTCTTGGCCTGCAGTTGTACGAAATCACAAAAATGTGCCCCACCGTTAAACCACTGTATTTATCTGCACTGACTACCGTACAAATTCAATATTAATTTTAAATTGTAGTGAATAACATACCTCTAAATGGGGAGCTGCATATATAAGCTGTCTATAAATCACTTGGATGTCCTATAGATGGAAACCTTAACCTGGGATTTGATTTGCGCGTTGAAGATGCGTTTCTAAGGGAATCTATGCGGGTCTGTCAGTTTTAAAGCGTACCGAACTGACCGTTTGAAACCCCATTAATCACGTGTGGAATGGACTTGCCGCGCATATTAGATTCCGCGACCAAAGTCAGCTGAGCAGACAAAACTATGTGTGCAATAATCTGTTGCACGAGTGAAGCTCGAGGCTCTAGCCTGATTCAGGCCCAAGCAAACTTCTGTCCCAAGTCACGTCCCTAAGTTGAGTTAACTTAAGCTTTTCCGCTTGAATATCAGATCTTTGGTTTTCATGGCTTAATCCTAATTTTCTTTTATTATTTATTTTTGTTGTGTACTGTTCTCTCATTTAACTGAATATAACTTACAGACCCGCAGGTTTGTTCGACAAGGTGTTGAAAACTTGGGAATTCAGTTGGGGACAACTGACAGCAAGAAGTTACATTTTTTCGCTTAAAGGCCTTCACTCTCGTCTCCAAGGCCGTCTACCCCTTTTAGCAGGCGAAGCCTCGGCGCAACGAAAGAGTAGCTCAAGAAACACACTAGGAGAAAGATTTTCGCTGATTTCACGCTAGCTTCATTCCCAAAATATCTTATATTTTAGCTGGAAACAATTGCCTGGTTCAATCTGAAGAGGCAAGAGGATTAGCGAGAATTTTGATTTGAGTTTTGCTACTCTGCGGTAGTGTTTTCTGTTTATATCGTTTGGCTTTCTGTTTTGAGGTCGAACGATCGCAAACTACACAAAACATAATCAGTGAAGAACATTTTTATAAAAGAAAAACTGTTTCTTCGGTTACATTTTAATCTTGGGTTAGCGTTAATTGGCTTTCAAACAACCCGGCCAAGTTTTACTGAAGTAAGAAGAAAACACAGATCATCTCGACAAACTAAATTTATTACAAAAGCATTAAATGAAGATTTTTATTTTCTCTTGGCTTTCTTGTTTTCTCCTCTGAAGTCGCTTCTGAAAAAGAAGGAAAGAGTTAACGATTACACGAAAGTTTAACATGGCATCGTTTAGTTAGAAAAAATTTATTTAACATGTACCTGGATTGCCAGCGAGGGCCATGGTTCCACACTCTGCCAAATGAAGGAAGCCTGCAAAGCACAACATGGCAATTCTTATCGGTTTGACAGTTTGGTGGAGAAGTATTACTATTTAAACAAATAAATTCCATGTTGCCGTGCGTCTGTTCAGTAAATAGGAATCCGGTGTTGACTCGGACAACGCCTATTTAAAAGTGTGTTTATATTTCGCATTTATTTGGATCTACTCAACGTGTTCGTCGCTATTAAGAATTGCCCCAGCCGAATATGCCACGAATGCGTTCAGTTCCAAATAGAAATATGAAAAATTAACAGTAATGGGTCCCGTTGACAAAGCAACTTGGAAATTGGTCATTTCACGTTGTTGTTTCGCAGAGGACGGCAAAGAAATGAACGAAGAATTATAACGCACGTGCACAGGCACTGTTCTGCTTATTAAAGCTTTTGTTTTGCCGTTGCGGTTGTGTTTTGCGCAAGGTCCCTAATACATCGCAGAAGACGTCAAAAAGTGTTGAGAAAAATCCATAAATTGCTGTTGCGTTCTCCTCAAGAAGTACCCGTCACAAAGATTGTTCCACCTCTTAGTAAACGCTGTCCACCTTGGAAAAATGTCCAGAGTTAAAATGAAATTTGTCATGGCCAGCCAACCATGGCTGCATCAGACAGGTAACCTACACGCAAACTACGATGGCAACGGCAACGAGAACGCTACTAAACAAAAGGTTCAATGAGCAAGCAACAGCCATGCACGCGCATTATAAATATCTGTATATCTTAGCCGTCGGTCCTCAACAAAACAACAACGTGTTATGACAAAGTTTTGCGTAGTTTGGCAAACGCGAATGACGGTGGCTAAATTTCGTATTTTTGTTTGGAATTGGACGCTGGAGTTACATCTCTGGCTTGAGGAAGTTCTGAGACCGGTAGCTGCACTGAACAGTCGTAGACAATTGCGAAATTCGAAGACAAAAGAGAAATTCAATTTTTACTGGGCGTTGTTCTCGGGGTTGCGGTCGTTATTGCTTCAGCTCCCTAATATCATTAGGGAGTTTTAGAAAACTGTGACGGCGACGGCGATGGTGACAAGAGCATCACCAAACAAAAGGTTTTATGAACAAAACAATGGTTCTGCACGTGCGTTTGAATTTTTGTACATTTCTTTGCCGTCATCTGCAAAACTACAACGTGAAATGACCAAGTTCAGTGTACGTATTTTGGAGAACGCGAACCGCAATGGCTAATTTTAGAACTGTGTCTTCTTTTAGAACTGAACGCTGTCGGTGCATGTTTAGCCTGAGCAAGTTTTCAGACCGATAGGCGTGCTGAACAGATTTACAGAGTTGCGACATTCGAAAGTTAAATATATATTCATTTTTTATGAGAGGTCACTCCCGCCGTCTCCGTCGTCATTGCTAAATTCCCTATTATTAATTGACACCAGGAACACGATCTTTACTGCTCTTTCAAACAGCTCCAGAGGAGTCCCCTGCTATGACAAGTTTGACAAGGTGATGTAGCTACTCACCAATCATCGCTCGTTTCCTTTTTCCTGTCAAAATTTGCACCAACTCTGTTGGGATTTTTCTTGTTAGCGTTTACTTTCTTCATCCGTTCAACTGCAAACACATTGTCAGCATATTATTAATTCATTTTACAAACACTGAAAAGTTTGAGGGTGAGTTTGCATTCAAGCTTAGCGACCCAACAGGCCGGCACAGATCTATAGTTTCAGTGGTGTGAAACAGTGAAAAATACCGTTAAGTAGTGCTTTTAACTCCTCTATCTTATAACTATCCCCGGGATATAGGCCCATCTTCTTGTAAACCAAAAAATTCGTCCGGTGATAAGCCCCCCTGTAGCTTTCCTTGTTTTGAATTCGTTTTATTATGTTTTAAAACTTTAGTACCAGCAAATGAAAAATGTACATTGAGATGTGCAATTATAGCTCGTTTCTATACGGTTTTATTCGCAAGCGTTTTTAGATGAGCTTATAAACAGAGGGATTATAAGCGGCAGTTTACGGCATCCCTGTTCTCACCAGTAAGAGATGTCAGTCCAACTCGACCAACGCTTCCCCGCCCCTTCCTAAAAATATATTCAGTAGGTTGGTATCAATTTATCTACTTGGGTGGAGGAAGGCACTGTGAAAGTGAAGTGTCTTGCCCAAGACAACTTGTGGTACAGACCTGACCAGTCTTGCCCAGCATAAAAGTATTATAAGTTTACAAGCAAAAACAACGGAGCAGACAGATTTTCAATAAAAAAAAACATGAGCATCTAAGATTCTAACAATATCCAAATTGTCTGTAAACACTTTGAGAGGCATGATGGCATAGGGGTAAGTACGCTCGTCTCTGGATCGAATGGTCTGGGTACCAGCCCTAGCCAAGGACATTGTGTTGTGTTCTTGGGCAAGACACTTTACTCTCACAGTGTCTCTCTCCACCCAGGTGTATAAATGAGTACCGGCGAACTTAAAGGGGCATTGTCACGCAATTTGGCAACTTAAAAGAAAGCGGAAGGTGTCTTCGCATCAATTGAATTCCAAAATTAATGACCTACTTTTGTTATTGAAGACTATTTGAAGGTACTGAAACTGTTTCCTGACGCCTGTCGCTACGGATGACATGGATGGAAATGGATTGAAATTTGAAAAATTGGCCAATTTTTTCAAGTTTTGATTCCACGAGTTGCAAAAATCCTCAAGAAATTTATTATGCTTAGCCCACTCTGATAAAATTCATTTGATATCTTCGTCGTAGCTTTACAGAAGCTTTTTATTTATGATTAGAGCTTTAAAGTAGGGATTTTAGCATAGAATTGACCTAAAACAGCAAAATCCTCGTGACAATGCCCCTTTAAAGGTGGGGGAGTAGCCAGTAATGGACTAGCATCCCATCCAGGGGGGAGCAGAAATACTTCTAGTCAATATTTGCTACAGAAACTGGGATGAACTGTGGCCTGATCGGCCACTTTGCTTGTAGGTAGACTTTACATTCAATCTCTAGAGTTAGATAACATTGAAACTTTTGAGTTATTTCACAAATGAAGACATACCATGATTCTTGAAGGCATCATAGGATGGGCCAATAACATCATTACAAGCTGTGCTGCTTGCCTGCATAACAAAATAGCATAGTTATGAGAACGCGAATTGAAATTTTTTTCGCTCACTGTGGGCACAATGATCGAAAGGCATGGCAACAATTTATATTTCAAAAATCTTGTCAAAAGTTACAAGTAAGGCTGGTGTTAAGTGAAAGGTTGTAAGAAGTTGTTTGGTCACTAAATTTTCAAAAAGATCAACATCATTTCTATTTCCCCAGGTATTGAATCTTGAGTCAGGGTGGTTTTAATAACCCCATTCAAACACCCCTTAAAAAGTATACAGACTGAATGGTATCTAGAAAATTGTGGGTCTTGGAAACTATTGACCTGATTTCAAACCTCAGAAACCTTTGTGATAAGTCAGGGAGTCTCACTTGTGAGTTCATCGTTCTGTCAGGCCGGGATTTTGAAAAAGCTTGTCTCAATGTCTGAACAAGTCTCTGATTTCACCATTCCTCACCTCTTGTATTATAAGTTCCACATGAGGATGTTTGGTGACCATTTTGCACTATGCTAATCATGTAACATTCATTATTTTGAAAAAAATATTTTATCACAACATCATGTGCCTCTCAGCTCTTTACATACCCGACTGTCATCCTCATCCTCATCATCATCTCTTAACCAGGGGGGTGTTGCACCTAAAAAAATCAATAATTTGGGTAGTTAGTAACCCCCTTAAGACACTTATCAACTCCAAAGTGAAAAAGCCAGTAATACATGACAACTTGCTTGAGGGCCCAAATCATAGATTTTTTGTCTCTCTTGGGTGTTCAGGATGAAATGCCACTACTTTTAGCTCTCAAGGTATCTTTTAATGTTGCCAGCATGCAGAAATGGTAAGAAAAGGTGGAGCCATGCCCAGAATGTCATAATAATAGCAAGTCATGGTAACTTTTTCTTGAACAATTCTGTCCAAGGGGGAAATGTGCAATGAGGTTAACTCTATGTGAAGTACCAACCCATGAGACAAGACCAGGCCACAACACTGGGAACTACATGCCCTACTGTTTATGACAAGTGTGTGGGTTCTTTAACATCCCCTGCTAACCATGCAACACTGAAGATGCAAGAGACAGGGCCTATGGTTTACAGTCCTTATCCGAGAAGACTTGAAAGTTTAACTATTTGCAGATATAATTACAAAGGCAGCACATTCTCCTAAGTTATTTTAAGACTCCAAATGTTGGTCCAGTCTAAGGCTTGAACCCTCAACCTCCCGCATAACACACTGGCGCTCTACCAACGAGACTAACCAGATGGCAGTTAGGGTCGTACAGGTTCACGGATGGAAAAAATAGAGGATCACAGATAACAGATTTAAAAATTGTTTTCCCGAATAACGAAAATAAGAAATAAGATTTTCTTTTTAATAACCTGTTCTTTCACTAGAAATGGTGTTTAAAGAAAGCAAAATCACAAATGGCTAAGTCAAGACTCCATATTGCAAATGGCATACCTAAGTCATTCAGTATACTATAGATGACTCAAACCATTCAGAGGACTTGCATTTCAAAATCACATAGAATAGAGTGGTGAAATCACGAATATCTGTTTACAAATTAGTCAGGTTCTTCACGGGTCACACTAAACCTTAAGGTCACAAGTCACAAACAAGAACTTCCTTAATTCACGTTTCACAGAAAATAAAATGAGCTAATCATGCATCACAAGAATACCCAGTAGATAACTCTCCAGAATCGACTACCTTTAGTAAAGTGGTTTAATCGAAATTTCCCGACCAAAGGATAAAAGGATAAAAACGACAGAGTATGTTTTTTTTTTTTTGCTAAAAAAAATATTGCCAGCACCAAGTCTAGTCTTCTTGACATTGACTTTTTTGGCAGAAATGTTCAGTGTTTTATAGTTTTATTATTCCAACTGATTTCTGGGGTTCTATATAATATTATCATTAACCAAATGCACAGAAACATCATTCTAAAGTGCACAAGAAACAAGGTAATGCTTCCAACTTGTTTATGAGAAATCTGACCTGTATGGACATTTCCTTCTCCCTTCTTTAACTCCTGCAAAAAAATTAAATTAAGATAATTAAACTGTTAATGTTAAAACGTATTGCATAATCTCTTAAGCCACAGCATTTGCTTCGGTTGTTTTTTTCCCAATGCTTTTTAGTCACTATTATCTCTTGTACTGTACAGGTGGGGTTTATCAAAATGCTTGGTGGGTTTTGTTCAATTATGAGAGTCATGAGTCAAGCTCTTCATGGTAACCCAATACATACCAAGGAGGACTCCTGCAGGGAAATGACATGCTATTTTTCAGGATGCCTTAATAACAATAGTTACCAGGATGCAGAGTTTTTAATGCTTCTGCATGGCTTAAGGTGGGAAAAGAGAATTTCATTTTGTTGGGGTCAAATTAAATCAAGAAGCCCTTCATTCTCAGTGTGTATAATTCTCTTTTTCACACCTTTCACACATATGTGAGCTAATCAGGTCCTGGATACTTTTTTCAAACTACTTACACGCACTTGAATTTGTTACAAAATCACCAAATGAATGCTGTTAAATGTAATTTAACAAATGAATTAAGTTAACAACAAAGAGTAGCTTTTACCTCCTTTCAGCGGTATTCATATGATATTGCATGCTCAGTGCACTTCAGCATTGTACTGGTGTGTTCCAGCATGGCAGCTGCTGGTACATTTTGGTCAAAGAATGAGCAGTTTCCTCAGGGTCCAAAATTGCGCTTTCCTGGTTGCCAATGTGACTAAAAATTTTGCACTGGCGACCAGAATTTCACAACTGGTCGCCAGTAGGTGATTAACTATTTCTGTCTTTGATAATTGTACAAACTATAACTTTGATTTTCAGCTTAATCGATTCAAATAAAATTCATTGCCATCCACCAATTGGTCAATTACTTTTTACCTTTCCGCTGTTTTTGAGATATAACACTGATTTTCCTGTTATTATAAATCTACCACAACTTTACAGAGCTACAATCAGTGCAAAGCTTCGCAGTCCTGTTTTTTTCAGTGGCTTCCCATAACGTACATATTGCAGACGGTTCAGGGGACTGGAACAAGAAATGCTGCACGGTTGTAGCCTGGTACGAGCAACTTGGTGATCCGTCAATTGTCAATCGATCGTCTTAACAGAACGTGAAAGGAAAGATCGTTTTGAACATAGAGCAAAGAACCAAACAGCAGTTTTTAAGTTGGGTGCAATGGAAGGTATAACGTTGACTTGAAACATTTGGCAGTTGCATGAAACTGCGCATATGGCTGGCATTTGATTGGTTCGTCATGGTTCTTCAGTGCTAGGTGTATAAATAATCAGCGTGTATGTATTTAGTTTATTCATTAGCGGAAAAATCGCCATTACGGCCCCAAACGCGTTTTCTTCATTCTGATTCTAAAAGAAAAATTGGCGACCAGAATTTTTCATCCATTTGTGTTTCGCTGCAAAGAAAAATTTTGTTAACACTTTTTGGCGACCATATTTTTACATCTGGCGACTGAAGAAAAAATTTCAGTTGCCAGTTGGCACCTGCCTAAAAAAGTTAATTTCGGACCCTGTTCCTGCACATCTTGGTCTATTCATTGACGTCTTTCCACTCCCATACCCCTTCCCCTCCCTGTCTCCTCTGTTAACTCAGTGTGATGGGTGCTTGGAAAGCTGAATGGGGGCTCATGGATGGGTTATGGGGATTGCCAGCCATAGGGGCATTTAAAATTATGTTGGCTGGTCACAGTGGAGGTCCCTAGATATCCCAGGTACCCATTTTCCATACAGCACAGGTTTAATCATTTTGATAGTCAGTACATAAAAGGTGTGCCATACCGGGATTCCTATGCAAGTAAGATTGTCTCCAAATGCCTCAGCAGTCTGGAATTGTGTTGGCATGACATTGTTAGATAAAGGACAACCTACAAGACAAAGAACAATCTCTATAATGACCACTTCTTGGGATTTGTTTTCTCTCTAGGCTGAAGTACTTATAAACACATGGCACAAGTTTTTCATATTTAAATTTCATAAATTAAAGTAAACTCACTTTTAGAGGCATCGTCAATTGAATCCATGATCCATGGAAACCACTGAGTTGATCCTGGTCTAACATAAACAAATTATAATGTCATATTTAAAACTGATGTTTATTCAGTAAAAGGACCTGCTCCAGTGAGTATCTCATGAATTACAAAGAGAACTCATATTTAAGAGCATGTCTGTCGATGAAACCACAGTGTGTGACCATTCAAATGAAAGCTATTGAGCAGTACTTTCATGTGGTACTGTTTAATATGCTGTAAAATGTGGTTCTAACTTTAAAGTCAGTAGATGACACCCCTGTATCGAGCAGTACATTCAGATGGTACTGTTTAAATTATGTTGTACAAGGGGGTTTAACTTTAAAGTCTCTGGATAAAATCCAAGTGTGTGACGATTCAAATGAAAGCTATTGAGAAGTGCATACATACTTCAAAGGGTACTTTATATTATACTTGGATTGTGACCAGTTAAATGAAAGGTATTGAGCTGTGCTTTCAGGGCTGTTTGTTTTCAATATTTTGAAAAATAAGAAATTTTGGCTGAAATATAGTATAACAAAATAATAATAATTATAATTACCTGTATTTTACAATTCCACCACCCCAAACCCTCTGACCTTCATGCCTGTATTTCAACATTCAAGTAAAAAAAAGTAATAATAATCTATCTGTAACAATTTATCACACTGTCCTTGATATCAACCACTGCAATGTTAGATAAACAATTTTTTCAACATCTTTTTAGTTACTGGGAAAAATGAACACTCTATTGCAGCCTGTGTTGGTTATGGTTGCACTGGATGCTTGATTGAACAGTTCATGTGCGATACTCTGGCTAGAGGGGTCTGATCATTGCTGGAAGGGTGCAAAAGGAACTCATGGAGAGTGAAGTGGCTGAGGGGGCCTTGATTAGAGGGTCGTCTGTTCACAGACTAGGTGCCTCTTCGTGAGTCCCAGTGAATTAAAGTGCACCTATCGCTTAAATAAATCTTTGCACCTGTTTGAAATGCATTGCACCCTTTTGTCCCTTTTTAATCCTACTCTTGACTTTTTACGGGCTGCAAAAGTTACAAAATCTGGCAATCATCTGTTCCATGACCAAGCAAGTAAGGGATATGGGTCTATTCCGGGTTTGACGTCAGAAACTTCTTTGCATGCATGTTTACAAAGACGTATGATGATGCAAATCAGTCTGTGACGTCAAACCAGGAATAGACCCATGCCCCTTACTAGCTCGGTCGTGGGACAGATGATGGCTAGATTTCATAACTTTTACGAGCTTACAAAAAGTCAAGATTTAGTTTAAAAAGGCGCGGTGTGTTCCGAAGGTGCAAAGATTTATTTAAGCGAAAAAAGTATTTGGGGGTCAAGTGCACTTTAAATGCCAGGGTAATGGTCATGCGATGAACTAAAATCTGGGAGGGGTAAAACGAATTGGGAGTAGAAGTGTTCCTAGTTTCTTCATGAAACTAAAAGTGGAAGTAAATGCCAGACTGAATTCTAGGCTTTAAACCAAAGTTAACCAAGGCCTTTCTTTGGATTTAAACCCATCAAGCTACTTGTAACATTAGGGCCAGAAGAAAATTTTGAAATCCACTTGCCTAGTGAGTCAGTAAATTTCAGTTTTCACTTGCGACCACAGGAATATTACGTGCCTGATTAGAATTCAACATGCAATATGGTAGAATATGGCAATGGGAGGGTGAAAGAGAACAAAACAGACTTGGATTTTAAATTAATCACTGCTTTAAACTCATTGTTTTGTTCATTGTGCAGTCTTAAGTTTTGAAATAGTTTCTGACTGGAGGTTATCTTAAGTTTTATCAAGCTGACATCTTCACTCAAGACTACCAAGGCCAATTTCACTTACAAGCCAACCAGGCCACCAAACTTTTATTTTCACTTGCACAAGGCCAAAATTTACTTGCCCCTGGCAAATGGGTCTGTTTTTTTCTCTGCCCCGAACCTTATTCTCTGTATTTGCAGTTCCAGAAGTTTATTTTTATTTATTGCCAATTGTAATAATAACTACTGTATAATTACTACAATCCATCATTCAGCAGTTTCTGTTTCAAGAATTCATTGTTGAGGGTTGTCCAATATACACGAACTGATACGACCCGTATAATGGCATCTTCCTTTTTGCACGACCCGTACGACTCGTACGAGTCGTACGGGTCGTGAAACAATAGTTTACGAGTCGTACAGTTGGTAAACTGCATACCATCAGAGAGACTTAGAGTGTATATACAAGACCCACGACCCGTACGACTCGTACGAGTCGTACGGGTCGTGAAACAATAGTTTACGAGTCGTACAGTTGGTAAACTGCATACCATCAGAGAGACTTAGAGTGTATATACAAGTCCACGACCCGTACGACTCGTACGAGTCGTACGGGTCGTGAAACAATAGTTTACGGGTCGTACAGTTGGTGAACTGCATACCATTAGAGGGACTTAGAGTGTATATACAAGTCCACGACCCGTACGACTCGTACGAGTCGTACGGGTCGTGAAACAATTGTTTACGAGTCGTACAGCTGGTGAACAGTATATCGTCGTGAAACAATGGTTTACGAACGGCGTCCGATGCAGTGAAGGTCAACGACGGCGCCAACAATAAGCGAACTGGAGCATTGTCTTATCAAGGACATGTCAAAGGCTGTATCTACTGTTGATAGCAGATACTTGTTTTGTAAACACTGCTTGTCAAAATGCTTGATTCCATCGCATGTCTAGAATCCATCGGTGTTCATAAATCTTTTCGCCCCTTGGTCACTTCGCCCCCACCAAAAGTGAGTTCGGTCCATAATCGAAGTCACTTCGCTCCATACAAAAGTTACTTCGCTCCATGTAAGAAATTAGTGAAATTATGTCTTGAACGTTTTGTTTTGATGTTGGAGTAGAACTGATTTTGAACTTATGTCATTCAGTCAGATATTAACTAACACAGCTTACAGTCGCGTTCCGCTTGGTAACACTAAACATCATTTCGTTCGATTACTTTTCTCAACACAAATTCTTATACTTTCCTCAACACAAATTCTTATACTTTCCTCCACACGAATTCTTATAGTGATAGATAATCTTTTAAGATACCATAAGCAGTTGAGATTAAGGTCGTATTCCGAATTTTCAAGTAAACAAATCTTGAAAGCTCGGTGCGTTGTGCCGGAAAAAAAATTCTCAACTTGTGTTAACATAAGTTCACACATTACGCGTGGGTACATGTGGCAAGAAAACAACAATACAGTCTTCAAAAGAAGTTTTTTGTAACTACACGCGCAATATGTCAAATACATTTAGACTCAATAAAAATGGTTTCGAGGGCAGTTTATTGAACAATGCGCGTTAAAGCCGTCTACAGATGAGAGTGGTTCAAGTGAATGCTAGACAACGCGCGTGATCGAACAAAGATATTTAGACTCAATCACACATATACTACACCAAGATCAAATATAGCTTAACAGGTTTTACAGGTGGTTGAAACTTTACAGCGTAAAAGCCGTGGATGGTTTTTAAACTTTTTCACATACGATCGGCCATCAATCAAACAACGGACTTTGTTTGACTTTGTTGCCACGCAAGTGCTACAAGTGAATGCTAAACAGCGCGCGTAATCAAACAAAGATATTTAGACTCAATAATATCACTTTAACTACGAGTAGATCTCAATACGTGCATGTATCGCCTGCGAAAACAGCCGTGCTTTTTCGCTCCCATCAGTTGGGCAAATAAATCTGGTACGCATATATACACTTAAATTATATCATGGAGCGAAGTAACTTCTGTATGGAGCGGAGTAACTTCTGCATGGAGCGACTTCGATAATGGAGCGAACTGACTTTTGTTGGGGGTGAAATCATAGCCATGGAGCGAACTGACGGGATACCCGCACTTGGGTCCCCACGCTGTGAGAACGGCGAATATTCATTGTGTTTTATCCTTGAGGCATTAACAATTTTAGAACGAGGAATACATTCTAATTAGCGCTTTTGGACTTAGGACTCCGAAGAGTATATACTGTATATAGCGCTCTTGGGCTCTCACGCTTTGAGAACGAAGGATATTCATTGTGTTTTGTGCTTTGGGGCATTCACGTTTTCAGAATGAACAACTCTTTTGCACTCTCCTGCTTTAGGACTCCGAAGAGCACCGTATATCTGTAGCACTTTTGGCCTCTTACGCTTTGAGAACGAAGAATATTCATCGTATTTTGCGCTTTGGGGCATTCACGTTTTCAGAACGAAGAACATGCAATTGTCTTTAGCATGTTTGTCCCTCGGACCATTCACGGGTCGTATAAGTCCGACAGAATTCATCAGTATGTAAATATCTATGCAGTTCAGTTCACCAATTGTACGACTCGTGAACCATTGTTTCACGATCCGTACGACCCGTACGGGTCGTACGAGTCGTACTGTCGAGGTTGAAGTGCTGTCTTACTAATGATATGCAGGTCACCATTGTTCCACGACCCGTACGACCCGTAAACCATAGTTTCACGACCTGTTCGGGTCGTACGAGTCGTGTCAAGCCATTCACGGGTCGTATCCGTTCGACAGTACTGGACAAGGATGTCATTGTTTATACAAACCATCCTGTTGGATTCTGAAGAATTCCTTGTTCATTTTGTACCGTCTTGTAAACGACTTCTGGCAAGACTTGAATCTCTGGTGGCTGTTGTTAGATATTCAGGAAAAAATAACGAAACCAAACACAAAACTTTTTCTAATGGATGATTGTAGTAAGTGCAATTTAACTAAAACTAAGCAAATTGAACCTGATCTACCACAACCAATGTGAGTAATGCCATGAAAAAGTGAGAAGTGCAACAGAAAAGAACAGCACTAAAGGGATGGAGAGACTACCTCAAACACTTCTGCCCCCATCCCCCTCCGGGACAAAGGGTTTATGTCAAGTAAGTCAAAGTCCTTCATGAACTGGGGGTAAAAGGTCATTTCCTTGTTACAGTTATGTGAATCTCTGGCTAAACTGGCTCAAATGATTCAAAAATATATCAGAGACTCATTTGGGTAAATTATGTATGAATCAATGTTTTTATATTTCAAAACTCATCCAAAACAATGTACCCTTCAGCTACTATTACCACTAAATAATAGTGTTCCAATTAAGTATCCAACAAATATATTTTAGCACATAAATTATGGCAAAAAAAATACAAGACAGTATATCAATAAATTTGAGACCCCCTTAAGACCTTTTGTTCGTACTTCACAGTCAGGATGCAATTATCATAATTTAAACCCAATGGGGTACTTGAAGAAATAAGTCCTGTTAACTGTTTTGTGATGATCCAGGTGAGAATAGGTTTGAAAAGATGCACAATGTATGTTGCTGGTCATTTGGTGTCAAAAGAACTGTTCTCCCATCATGGCAAAACTGAACATACAATCAGTTTCGACAGACTGGACTTGCAACACCAACAGACAATCGCTATTCACGTAATTCTGTATATGACTTCCACCCAGGTTTTCAAAACATAAGTCACCCATGAAAGTTCTTTTCGGAACTACCTCACACAGACCATCACACTAAATGAACAACTTATGCCATGGGTTCAAACCATTTACAGAGTCATAGCTCACTTTACTATATAACACTGAACAGAATATTTAAACAAAGAAAAATAGGAGTGGTCCCACACAATTATAGGAGTGCTTGATACAAAGAAATTGCAGAGCGAATGTGAATTAGGATAGAAACTGGTTGACGGTTACTTGGGTTTCACGTTTGGAGCAGTCTCATGATTGCTTCAAGTGTGAAACTCAAGTAGCTGTCAACTAGTATCTATCTTAATTCAAACAGAATATTTAAATAAAGTAGTTATAGTTGTAGTTTATTATAACTTAGAGTTATATGAGATATTTTATAACATGAGGATACAATCAGTTTACCCTGCTTCAAGAGGATGAACAAAACAGACCTGTTGACTGGCATGAGCTTGGAGAGCTTCTTTGCATTTGATCAGAGAAATTTCCTTTATAATAGGAAAACAAAAAATAATATTAAACAAATGAACTACTTTTTTTCATGCTTTACACTCTCATAGACCATAGGCATAATGCTACAATGTAATTACAGGTTAACGCACTCAGCGAGTGAATTATTGCGATTTACCTGCACGAGTTCACTAACAATGAATGAGAAATTTCAATACCATACGAGGTCGCCGAGTGCGGTATTGAAAATTTCGATGTTAGTGAACGAGTGCAGGTAAATCCCGATAATTCACGAGCAATGAGTGTGTTAACATTTTTATCATTTAAACTGAATACAAGTTGCAAACAAAAATCGTCAAAGTTTGAGTCAGCTGAAGCCATGGTGTATTGAATTTACACAACGGCTATTACACCATGATAATGACGTCAAGGAAGTTGTTTCGTCACAACCCAGTGTCACATGGTACAAATCAACCAATCATAAAATGGGAATTCGTACAGTGTATGAAATTTGAACAATAAAATGTTGTACACAGCTCACAACAGGCGGCAGTACATGAAGAATGACTGTAGCCATGGAAAGACATGGTCAAATTGTTGGTTTACAAATTTACATTGACAACAATACATGTATTTAGAAAACAATCATTTGAAGAAGATTTATATGTGACAAGAAAATTTACTCTTAATGTTATGATCTACACTTTCATCATCCTCCTTTCATCATCCTTAACTCTTGCTCAATGAATGTGCAAGAATTCAGTTAGTTATTAGCAAAAAAACAACATTTATTGACAACACCACAGTAAAACCATCAAGAGACAAAATATATGCACATTGTGTCCTGTAACAATTTAAAACAAAACAGATTATTAACTTGTTCTGTTACACTTTACCTTCTGTCTTTTCTCTTCCATTTGAGTTTCAAACTCCTTTAGTTTCTTATCAACATCTTCTTTGTAGCTAAGGAGAACAGAAATTTTGTCCACTTTTCTCTTCACATGATATCATAAAAACAAAAAACTTCAACTTTATTACCCTGTTTAGTTTTCATTACTGTAAGGATTCTAAGACATGATTGATCAGCACAATTACAGTGCTATACCAACTGAGCTATTCTGAGCTATTCTTCACCTTCTATGGTTACAACACAAACTCAGAAGTTGATCAGCTCCTAGATGGCTTGATAGCCGAGTTCAAACCTATGACCTCTGTGATTCTGGTGCAGTGCTCTACCAACTGAGCTATTTTGAGCTATTCTTAGCTATTCTTCACCTTCTATGGGTATAGTACGAAATCAGAAGTTGACCAGCTCCCATATGGCTTGATAGCTCAGTTCAAGTCTCTGATCTCTGTGATAATGGGGCAGTGCTCTACCAGCTGAGCTATTCTGAGCTATTCTTCACCTTCTATGTGTATATTACGAACTCACAAGTTGACCAGCTCCAGATAAAATGATAGCTCAGTTGGTAGACAGCTGCATCAGTGTCATAGAGGTCATGGGTTCGAGTCCCATTCAGGTTCACCTCACAGCTCTTACAAGGTCTCACCTGATTGGAGACCACCCTTAAGGGTTTAACAAAAGAACAAGCAACAGAAACAATGGACCCTAGCTCTAAAACAAAAGGGCTGCGACTCTGTCGCCAATGAAATTTAGAGCTTGTAGAAGCTGCAAGGCTACTGCCCATTCAGGCCTGTATATTTTTTAGGCTTTAACCCATTGATGCCTGTGCCCCTTGTAACCGCCCGAAAAAATGCACATGGAGACAATTGACTTTCCGACCTTCCCTGAAGACTCTTTAGTTCTGCTATTGTTCTATTGTTCTTGAAGACAAATAAACCAATCAGAATGGACTTTCTGAGCATATTTTTTGAGGACTTTAGGGGTCCTAGAAAGACGGTTTTTCTTCTTAAAATCGTGCACTCGAAAAAGTGCAGGTAATCATGGCGCGTTGTGGGCTAAATTTTTAAATTCCAAGGTCTTGTTTTCATTCCTTACACAGAGAAATTACTGCTTTGGTTCTTAAATAGAAAGAAAAATTTCAAATCAATTTTTAGGTGGCCTCAGAACGGAAAATCAAGGAGTACAAAGTCCTTAAACCTTTCTGGTGAAGACGTTTTTCTTCCTACAATCATGTGAAGATCGGAGCACTTTCAAGGAAGTTTTGCGTTAATTGATCACATATTTAAAGTAGCTTTTCAGATATGAGAAACAAAAATGGTAATGTACATTATTACTTCATGTGGGAGGCGCGGTGGCCTCATGGTTAGTGCGCTCGTCTCCGGATCGAGCGGTCCGGGTTCGAGCCCTGGCCGGGGACATTGTGTTGTGTTCTTGGGCAAGACACTTTACTCTCACAGTGCCCCTCTCCACCCAGGTGTATAAATGGGTACCGGCGAATTTAATGCTGGGGGGTAACCCTGCGATGGACTAGCATCCCATCCAGGGGGGAGTAGAAATACTCTCAGTCGCTTCATGCTAAGGAAACCGGGATAAGCTCCGGCCTGATGGGCCACTTGGCTCGTATGCAGACTTTACCTTTACCTACATTATTACTTCAAAGTTGAATTCAACTTTCAGAAGGATTGGTAAAGCCATGAGTGTTAAAATGACAGCAAAAGCCGTCAATAAAAACTCCAGCTGTCACCTTAATGTGAAGAATTAATTTGAACATGTGTTCGTGCAGCAAAGCACACTTGCGAAATTTGGAACATTTTTTGGCTCTGAATAGGTTTCGTCGTCTTTATTGTTAATGAACTTCCATTTGTATTTCTTTCATTTGGTCCCCAGTATCAGGGAATTTTAGGTTTTAAAAGCGCACAGCAACTTCCATGCTGGATTTCTGCATATTTAATTAACGGCAACCACGAGGTGGTTAGTTTATTTTCTTTAATCGCTTTGTTCAAACATTATTTGGAGTCTTATTCAGCCACTACAAAACCAAAGAGAAAAGAAATAGATGGGCACTAATTTAACACAGTTGAAATACAATCTCTAAACTAGGTATACCTATCGATAGAGTGCCAACGAGCAAATAATTTGTGATGTAATAAGGGTTTATTAATACAGCATGACGGGTATTTGGTTCTCTTCTGATACAAACATTACTGAGAGAAATAACGCTTTTACCGGCCGGTAACATGACACCCCTTGGGGGTAAGGCTGCTTTCGTTCGTCACGCAATCCAGTAGGATATTGAGAGTACGCTGATTCGAGGAGCATTGTCAGTCAGTTTGACAGGGTCCATCCAAAAATTTGAAGTAGAGGGCCGGAGAAAAACTTTGAGTAGGCGGCGGACAATGCTTATAAAAATACGTGCAGTGGTTTTATCGGGGCCACGTGGAGGAGAGGGCCCACCTTTTATTGGGGGTTCCTGGGGCCTCTCCGAGAAAATTTTGAAGGTGCATTTCAGTGTAATTTGTGCTGTAATACTTTGAGCGTGCGGACCATCATCGACTTTTTGAACCTTTGTGATAGTTTCGGTTTTTCGTCCATGATTTCGAAAGTGATAGAATTAATACATTCACTTAAACTTGACGTATTTTGACATTGTTTCGCTTTATAACAACAAGCTCGCCAATTTTTTCTCACTTTCAAATTTTACTCAAACATCGATATCTTACGGCTGCCAAGTTAGAAGATCTTGCAAAGTTTGTTTCTTTTGCTGAAATCTTCTTTTATTAATTTTTTTTCCAAATACATTGCAGTTATTTGCGCTCGAAAATCATGTGCAAACCAAGCGCTGGGTTGCAAGTCGTGTTTAAAGAACTAATAAATTACGCGTACATTCACTGGAGATTTATGAACTAATTTCAATTATATTTTCGAAAGAAAACAACTTAACTTCATTTGTGTTATCTCTGTTTCTGTTAAATTTGTCCCAGGCACTAAGCAGCGATTGCTGGGTTTTTCGCTTCATTTTCAGAGGAAAAAGTGACCTCTAACCCCGGCTATCAAATTCAAATATTTCAGCGCTGCCGTCACGGCTCGGTGCCCACGTCACGTTTTTAGCGACAATTCTCACGACCCAATTGATTTCACATTTCTTTTATCTTACAGCTATAACAGTTGCATTAATCGCTACGTATTTGTTGAGAAGAAAATTAGACATAGTATTTGTGCTTAATTTTATTGACGGATAGGCTCACATTGTTACAAATAAAATTTTTCAGAAGTCATTTTTGAGTAGCCGGCGAGCCTCAAGACGGCGAGTCGCCGGAGCTTCCGCGAAACTGTTTCCCTGAATAATTGTTAAAGATCGAAGGTTTTGCAGTCTATCTCCGCTCGGTCGAACTTTCAAATAATAAACCGTAGGCCCCGTCTCCTGCATCTTCGATGTTATGGTTAGCAGGGTAAGTAAAAGAACCCACGCGCTTATCGTAAAGAGTAGGGCATGAAGTTCCCGGTGTTGTGGTCTGGCCTTTGTTGTGATACTGTGAGATGCTCGGAGATATTAGCTGCGATAAAGCTACTCTACAATCCGAGGGTAAATAAAGTATTCACTTCACTTCACTTCAGTTCAATACGATGGGCAAAGTCAAAGAGAAAGTAAACACGCTAGTTTGATGAACACGCTTGTTTAATTCTGTGGCAAACAGGTTCGATTTGTGTTTTGATTTGAACACTGGATTTGCTCCAGTGGTTCGAATGATAAACACTCAGTTCTGTTCGGAAATGCTGCCCGACTGAACCTTCACTGAGTTCGATATGCTAGATTTGAACACCGGAATTGCTCTTAGTGGTTAAAATGCTGCCCGACAGAACTTTCAGTTCGATATGGATAAACAGAGAACGCATACATACACTGTTTCGATTCATGAACACGCTTGTTCAATATTTCTGTGGTGAACACGCGGTTTCGTGTCGATTTTGTATCTTGCACGCTGGATTTGCTCTTGTCTAACATACAGTTTTCCTTAATATTCGATTCGCTGGTTTGGTATGTTCTGAGACTACGAAATTGTTCACAGTTGAATAATGACAACAGCAAAGAAAACACTCGCGCTTCACAATGACCCTTCCACATCAAAAACAAATCAAACACAACCTACCCGAAGAAGCCTAGATGTAACGCACCTGCTGATTGGCTAAAACTACAATGGCTCGAATAGTTCCGTCCTTGCAATTGGCTTAAACTGGGGGTCTTACACCTTACACTTACACTTACACTTACACTTTTCGGTCGCCGATCGAGATTTTTTTTGCATACAGCATTCTTCGCGCGGCACTATTCTCTGCCGCCTCGCCAGCCGAGCGTCTTCGCTCGGCTGGCTCGTTGGCAATAACTGGCTTGTTTTTTTCGTGTTTTTGATTTACAACTTCCATCTCTCTTCGGCCGTAATGGATCAAATTTCTTTGCACGGCGAAGAAATTATTCGATTTCTTGTTTTCAGGTTGATTTTTTGATGAGTTCTTCCCTTTTATTTTCTGTTGTTTTCTCAAATGTCAACCCAAAAAGGAAAAGAAAGGAAATTCTGTTGTATTTGGTTTCGTTTTGTCCTTTGAAGTCAATAGTTAACTCATTTTGGCATATTCAATTTTCTCGGCTTCTGTTGGAGATTTTGTCGCGCGGTAAAGAAATAATATAATTTCTTGCTTTGTTATCAGTTTTACACATCAAGTTGAGGTTTTTTTGTTAATATTTTTGAATATTTTGGCCCTTCATTCTTGGATGCAAGTTCCACTATTTTTTTAATTACATATACATTGTAGTCGTAATAAATTTCCTTAAATTATTCAAATCAGACATACTCACCCATTATTACACTACAGTACATGTACCTCTGCCCTAACTATATACAAATCAATCTTACTGTAATATCAAATTGACCTACCTAGAAAACAAATTGACCTAGGTTGAAACCAATTGACCTAGGTTGAAACCAATTGACCTAGGTTGAAACCAATTGACCTAGGTTGGAACAAATTGACCTAGGTTGGAACAAATTGACCTAGGTTGAAACAAATTGACCTAGGTTGGAACAAATTGACCTAGGTTGGAACAAATTGACCTAGGTTGAAACAAATTGACCTAAGGAACAAATTGACCTTAACATATACATTGTACATTATATTCTGTGCGGAAAATAAGACATGGAACACTACTTTCTGATCAGAAATAACATTAATGTTTTCAAATCACATCATTTCATAGTGGCATCCCCTTGGTGTTCCTGAGAATTAAATACAGCAATGTGAATATTGTACAAACCTGGTAAATTTTTCCTTGTCAACCAGGAACTTGCTTTTCAGGTTTTTATCAGCTCCATTTTCCCACCAGTACTGGTGGAGATTCTTTCTGTGACTCTCACTGGAAATAACCATAAACACATTTTTAGCAAGGCATATCTACCCTGACTCTACCGGATCAACTGGAAGTATTCCAGATACAGGCCGAAACTCCTGTTCTCTCATACAGCTCTCTAGATTTTCCAGATTTCAAGGCAAAAGCACATAAAGCACAGTTTTTAAAAACTTTTCATACATATTTTGGCAATTTGTTAGTAATAAGGTGGAAAGTCACTTTAGTGGTTATTCAGCAGAGCTCTACTTTTAACATTTATATTTTCCAAGATCAAGAAAGAAAAATTGTAGCCTGAATTTCAGCCTCCTCCAACTCTCGCTAAGTCTTGGGAGAGAGACGCCTGAAAGCACTGGGCGATAATGCTGTCCGGTGACGTCACGAGTGAAATGTGGTAACTTATGAAATTTCACACGTAGCCTTCAGCACAAAAACAAGTCTAGACAAAACCATTTAGTTTTGGTGGATGTCAATCATCTCCACCTCCTTATGGGCCGCATGCAAATTTACAAAAACAGTCTTAAACTTTGCAGGGGTCACTTGTAAAAATTATCATTTTACTTTCAGTATGCTCAGTTAGCTCACTAAAAATACACTGGAATTAAAATTAATATTCCTCGAAATTTGTAACTGAAGACGGGCAGATTGGGTTTCTCAATGGCCATTGCATGCACAAATGACCCTGAGAGCAAGCAAATCTACATACGAACTAAATTATTTCTGTACGTACTTGTGGGGCTACAGACTGAACAAAACTTCTAATAAACCTTATAATTTTGTGGTAATAGGTTGTAAGTATATGCTCAGTCTGTAGTCCCAAGAAAATACGTGCAGAATAATTTGTTTGCTTGCGTGCAGATTTGCTTGCTCTAGGGGGGCATTCATGTATGCGAATGGCCGTTGAAAAACCCGACAAACATCTTCATTTATTGATTTCAAGGAGTGTTTCATACCAATGTATTTAGTGTGCTAGCCATACATATCGAATTTAGTAAACTTGATATTGTTTGACAATAGCTGTGCTGCTTTCAAGGCTTCAGACTTGCCACTGACAAGTGGAGCCATATGATATATTAAGGACTTTCCACATCCCGTAGGCAAGTTTACAAATACATTGCTTCCGCTAAGAAATTCTGCAACTGCCTTTTCCTGTTGCGGATTGAGGTTTTGAACCCCAAATGTCGAGCATACACCAGAAACAGCTGCAGCGTTAGCTCGTGATTTTCTTCTGCCATGTTCAGTCAACGAGCGAAGTTTGGCAATCAAATTATTTATTAAATATTATTCGCGTCGGGGGAATAAATTAACATGGCAACCAATCAGAACTACTACCAGTTTTTTTGGGTAGTGACGTCACTGGACAGCATTATCGCCCAGTGCTTTCAGACGTCGCTCTTCCGAGACTTAGCGAGAGGAGGAGGTGGCTGAAATTCTGGCTAGAAAAATTGGCGATCTCCCAGAATTTAGAGTTTTTTAGTTTGGCACCTCTGAAGGAGTGGTGAGAGAGAGATAAACCCTGGGCAAAAGTTTGAACCCTTTTTTCAAAAATTAAGTATGGGGCTATACTGAAATAATGCCTTGCCTTGAAAATAGTTACCTCGCAAAATGCTCAAAAACTCCACCATACTTGATGGTGACATCTCTATCAGTCACATGTTTGTCAACATTCTCGGCGCAGAAATGACACCAGAATCTTGATCCTGGTTCTAGCTCGCCATCCTCTACAGAAGGTTTCTTTAGAAACTTCCTTGCTTCGTCAACCTGATTAAGTAAATTCATAAGGTTTTACGTTAGCTTATTTTAATACAAAACACAACAAATCTTACGACAATAACAAGTCTTAAACCTTTTTTCCAAATTTCATCAGAGTCTTTCCAAGCAAGGCTTTATGTTTTCGGGAATAAATGTGTTTTTCTTCCTTGGTCATGATTCAATCGGCAGAGAGAACAAAACTTAAACTGTCCCTTCACCTCATCTGAGTTACTGTCCGCCATCTTGGAACTAAACTACCCATGCACCTTTGCAACCCTTTTTGTGTGTTACCACTGGTCTGGTATTCACTGGCTCATTATTTTCGAGAGATGAGTCAGAAGTTTGAGACGAGTGCAGAGTGACGTGCAGTGTTTGGTCGAGTTTGGTTACTTTTCTCACCGTGGTTTCTTCGCGATACAATAGTTCTACTTAATGGGGAAGAATTTGGATTGTTCAGAACCGCCACAGCTAGTAAATGGATGTTATACGTGGCATAGAATGACCAGAAGAGCACCGTGACTTCTGTAAACAATTCTATTGACATCAGCTTCCTGTCAACGGTGTCTGAGGAAATGTGTCGTTACCTGTCAATAATGGCCCCCGACTGTTTGAGCGCTACAGATGTGCAGCTGAAAACGAAAACAATACTTCTCATGATTATTTTATGAGCTAAGCTGCTAGCCTAAGGAGAAACAAATTAGTGGGGCCTAATTTAATGGCTGGAAAATCCAGTTTCCTCGAAGAGAGGACACGTATGTTGGGCTTATGTCACTAATGGTTTTTAAAGAAGAGTTAATTGGTTGAGCGTTTTTAAAAGATCTTTAGCTTACATTTGCTGGGAGAAATGTTTCCAGTTGTTTGCTTTTCGGTAAGGAGAGACAGCAGAGGCTAAAATTGACTTACTCATAGGCTTATGGCGGTGTGATTAATGGCGGGAACTTGCTTTGTTTGTAAATCCAGTTTGGAATCGCCTGATAAGGTGGTGAGTTTAAATCATAATCCTTCTTCAAACGCCTTTGGATTTAACTTTGAGCCACTGGTTTGTCATCGACGTTGCTTTATTTGCTCTGTGTGTTCGACCACACTGGACGAGAAATGCGACTCGTGCGGGGTTTCCATTGATCACCGGCTGTACTGCAAAACGCATTTCGAGAGTTCACAAGAGGATGATGCACTAATACAGGCTCTGAAAAGCTTCAAAGCGAGAAGCCTGGCTTTAAAATCAGCGTTCGAGGAAGAAAGCGTTGTCAGTGATTTTCAAGAGGAGTCAAGCTTAGATGGCAGCGTGTGTGCTTGCAGCGAACCGAAGTATGTTCAACGAGTGAGGGGATATTATTCAGAATGCACCAAAAGGGAATGCCCAAAGAGAGATTCTTTCACAAAAAGTCACGAGAATCGGTTTAAAAGCTACTGTGATCTTGGTTCAAGTAGAATCAGTAGCCATGCAGCGGCTTCAGTAGCCCCCGACGATTTCTATCGTCACTTCTTTTACGGAGTGAAACACTGGAATTTCTGTACAAGGGAAGAAGACATAGGTTTCGTCCTTATTACGTTCAGACCAGAGTCAAGTCCGCATTCAAAAGGTTATTTTAGGTGAGTAGTTAAAATTTCATATTGTCCTGTGCTGAAAACGTGTCAAAAGATAAAGATTTTCTAATTTTTTTGCTCGCCAAAATTACGAATTAACATTCACATTATGTTTTAATTTTATAATTTGTCGACCTTTTATAATTGGTAATATTTCATCCAGATGTGAATAATTTGTGAACTTTTGCCAGTAAGTAGTTTTTAATTTGTCGGAAAACCAAATGAGAGATACCTGTGTTGAACTTTCTCAGTTTTTTTCTTGCTAAGGCCATATTTAGAATTGAACGGTGATAGTGTTTTCATTTAAATATATAGAACATGTGTTTTCCTCTTGCACTTTCCAATTTAAAATAATGGTCCTGTTTATTCAAAGATATTGTGTATCTCTATAAGCTTGGTGAAATGCGATGGCCAATATTTGGTTGTTGATCAGTATCAACCACTGATTAATTATTCTTTACTATGTTTTCATTATGCAGCAGACCAAAAATGTAATTAGCTTTGATCTAACTTTCACTTAAATACCTTATTATATATGGATGCTTTGGCATGGAGAATTTCTTTCTGTTAACAGCAGCTGTAGACTTCATGGAAATATTTGATTGGATTTGAAACCATGGTCAAAGTTCAAACTATGGTCATTGGTTGACAACAAGCCATTTTGGCAATATATCCTGTTAAGTACTGTACATGTACATACTGAACCTTCAGTGAACACAGCAAATACAATGCTACATTGATTGCGTGGCAGACACAGTTCTAAGAGCACATGGATCTGATGTAACAGAACATAAACAAGGCTGCTGATGCGTCCAGACTCTTATAAGGCGGGAGTACAAAATTCACCACAATCCATGCCACTAATTCATGACTTGGCAAGGGGAATCATAAAACCTATAAAAATTCATGTGCGGAATAAATCATTCGGGTATCACTATTTTTTGTTCGCTGTAAATCTGACCTCATTTGTTCACAAAAGTGAGAATGTGAAGCATGACTAAAAAAACTCATTATACATTGAGTACAATTTCCCCAGATTTGTTTTCTTGTAAAAAAATGTTAAGTATAAAGATTCAATTGTCAGGGGATAATTTTTTATCTCACAGTGATTCAGCCTTTGGCCTCAGGAATCAACTATTTTTAAGAAATGTCAAGTTAATTTCTAATATTTGTAGTTAGCATAAATCTACTATTGTTCTATCATGAATGCAATTCACTGATAGGGCAGACTACTCACTAACTATTATTTGTGAAGAGGAATAGATGCATGACAAGAAGACTTATACTAAAACAATACTGATTGATAATTCGCTCTCAGAAATTTTGTGAGAGAGTTGACTCTAAGCATTAACTATCACATGTTATAGTTCACCACTAAATTTTCTCTGATTTTTATTGGTTAAATTGATCATGCGGCGCAATAGTGTTCATCCACAGAGAGACAATAAGTTGTAGTAAGTGGGTTCATGTCTGTTCTCTTTTTCACATTTTACATTTGACTTCAATGGCTTTCATCTAAAAAAGTTGAAAATAATTCAATGTGATCTCTGAACTGGCACACAGAAGAAAATTTAGTGGTGAACAATAAAGACAATAGAGTGTTTATGTCTTGGAACTATCAGTCTGATAGTTGCCCTTGGAAATTTCAATGATGTTCTTAAAAATAGCATATTTGCCCTTGAAACTTTGCTTCTCGGGCAAATATTTGTTTTAAGAACCTCAAATTTCTGTGGGGCAACTATCAACAGATAGCTCCTCTATAGAAACACTTAGAAATCTCCAGCTCATACATGTAATGTAATAACAACACTTACTATAATTTGTTAAATAGTACAAAATAATTGACTGTGAATTGTATTGGTTTTCTCTAACTGTTGAACCTTATCTCTCACATATTTATTGCCTTTGTGGTGATCCATCTAGAAATAGGCAGTAGTGAGTCCAGGGACTCACACAGCCAAAAACCTGTGAGTCCCTCAGACAAAAGAGTGAGTCCCATACAACATTTAAGCTCATTTCCTGTGCAGAATGCATTGCTGCATTCATGGAACATTCATAGCTTTGTAAACAGGCAGTCTCATGGAAACTAGTTTTCAGGCTCTTCGGTCAAAGGCCTGAAGGTTAAAAATTTGTCACAAGCAAAGTGGAGTGTTTTCGTCGCTGTTTTAGGAGAAAAGATTCTTCAAATTCCCAATCTCTTTGAATTTTTTTCTTTTGGGATTGTAAGGAAGCTGCTTGATCGCTAATATGGCACATTTTTTTGTTTTATGTGGAAAAATGCTCTCATTATGTGGATGCGGATGTTGACACAATGTCCCATTCCGTATTGCCGATGCCCTGTCAACAGTGGAAAAGACATAACTATGATCGCAATTGTTATTTTTGCATCCAAATGGACGCATGTGAGACTAAAATTGTGCGTCTTCTCGAAAATTTATGAGTTTGAGACGCGTGACACGTAGGTAAATGGATCACTGCTTTGTTTGTGAAAAATATTATCATTATTAAAGTTGAAAATTCAAAAGTTAGAATTACTTAAATAATATTGTTTTCAGTTAGCAATTAAATCTACATGTACTTGGCTGCACTTGTCTGTATTTGAGTAGCAGAAGTCTACCTATGAACTAGCAAGTTGAGGTACCTTTAATATAAGTTACATGTGATTCAACTTTGTTTACGGCGAGTTCTATGTCTACATGTAGGATTATGGTACGTTCTTCATATCACCTCATATTTGGATTGCTCTCGCCTTTGAACCACCACCATGGTAGTTTATCAAGTCGAGAAGATGTTATACAGTTTTTAAGCCAACAAGCAGATATCAAGACTACTATGAAACTGATTACTGCTCCATCTGCACCCGCAGAATTGCTCAAGATGGACAGTGTGAGTTTTTGCTTTTAAATTTTCTGATTAATGATCATCACATGACTATAATTATATGTCTAAAGGGGGCATAGAACTGGCAGGGGAAAATCCCATATGAAAAGGAAGGAGCTCCTCTTCATACCTTTTAATGCAGTTAAATGCAATTTAACGGAGTTAACAAGAAGGAGTGCTTGTGTTCCCCTAGTAGTCAGCGGTGTTGACACATATGCACTTGTGTTGGAATTCCGTGTGCTTGTGAATCGTAGTGTGGCATATGTACAGGAGGCCTTTTTCTGGTGATTTTGTGGTGGCAGCTCATAGCCCAGGCAGTTCCCCTTCCACTTACTTTCCCTCCCTCTTTCCACTGTTTCAACAGTGTGATGGGTGCCTGTTCCTCTTACTGTGTGGGTGCTCATGCCTGGGTTGCCAGGATTTGCCAGCCATGGGAGCAATGTTCATCTACCAGCTGGCTGCCAATAGTGGAAGCTCCTGGATGTCTCAGGCACTCAACCCCATTTTTAGCAATGGAGTTATGAAAGTCGCAAGCCTTGATCACATTTCTTGGAAATTAGAAGGATCCTTTTTATAATCCATAAGATTGTTGAAAATTATGTCAAGAGTGCAGCTTTGTTCAGGATCTTTACCGTCCCCTGTTCCTCTCCTATTTTGCAATCGAGTCAAGCACACTAACCACGAGGCTACCCCTCCTCCCCTTGTTATACATTGACATAAATATGTATTTTTATACAACAGGTGAGGGCCTAATGTAAATTTGACAAAAAATCTCTTTCTTTACAAATTTTCCAGGCATTTAACAAGCAAGCCTACAAATTTGGAGTGGTTTACATGAAGGAGAATCAACAAACTGAAGAAGAACTATTTGGTAATAAGACTCACAGCAAAGCGTTCGATGATTTCCTGGATCTGTTGGGTCAAAGGATCCGATTGAGAGGTTTTGATAAATACCGTGCAGGCCTGGATGGCAATAATGACCTAACAGGAAAATACTCTGTGTTTACCAAGTTTAATAACAATGAGATCATGTTCCATGTATCGACACTTCTACCCTTTGAAGAGTTTGACTCTCAGAAGGTAAGAGGCATTATAATGTAACTTAACAAAGTGGGAGTAAATAAAATAATGTTGATCTGTTGATCATGTCACTGTAATGAGTAACCATGCAAGTTTAGTTAATGCATATTGTACAATCAAACCTCCAGTTGCAACCACCTCTGATCTCCAGAGTGACCAGTTTTCCAAAACACCAAAAGTTTCCAAGTCAAATCACAACAATTGAAACCTCTGGTAAGGACCATGTCTTGTGAGTGATTGCAACCACTTTTATGGCTTGAGTGGGGTTCTACTGTAGTATCATTATCATATTCTTGGATAGTGCAAGAGATGGGCATTTCTCAAATGGGAAGTTCAAGTACCACAGTCTTGATTTTTTTCTCTAAATTGACTTTTCACATAAATAAAACATTTAAAACATGGGGTAAGTCTCTGCAGCTCTCATATGCTAATGAGAATGCATTCAGTTTTAAATGGAAATACAAAAAATTAGCCGACGTGGTTCACGTTCTCCAGACACCGCAGAATTTGGTCATTTCACGTTGTTGTACCAAGATTTATAACCCACATGCACAGCTATAATGTTCCGCTCATTAAACTTTTTGCTTGGTGATGTTCTTGTTGCCGTTGCCATCGTGTTTTGCGTAAGGTCCCTATTATGCTTCACCACACTTACAAGACAGTATACACTGTAATATTTATTAGTTGCCAGCTATCAATTGCCTACTGGTAATATTTTTGTTTTCCCTGCAGCTTCAAAGAAAGAGACACATTGGCAACGATATCGTTTGTGTAGTTTTCATGGAAGCAACAAAAACCAAGTTTGTTCCTGACTGCATCAAATCAAACTTTCTCCATAGTTTCATCATTGTACAAGTTGATGTTAAGAACAATCCTGACCTTTACACAGTGAGTACTTACCTAAATATCTTCATTCTGCATTCATTTGCTCTAAGATTACAGGACGTAAACTTACATTGAATTCTAACTAAAATTATTTGAGTCAAATATCACAACAAGTAATTTCTAGTGGTGCCATCTAAGTCATTAGGTCCTTATTTTTGCAGGTGTCTGTGGTATCAAGGGATAATGTACTGTCATATGATCCACCTCTGTATGAGAGGCATATCTTTGACAAGGTATGTTTTCCTGGAAATAGGAGATTTACACAGTCTTAGAGAGAGCCTTTGTATTAATTTATTACCTTTAAATAGTGTGTGTTTTGTGCATCTATTTTAAAAGAAACTAGCATCAGTCAAATTGGTCTGCAAATTATGCAAAAGTTTCAGCAGTAATACATACACAGCAAGTGGAATTTATAAATGGTGGTTTATGACACAGGAGAGAGTAATTTATCGCTATTGACGTCAGAATTAAGATACTTTTTCTCTTTACCCTCAGAAAATAAAATTTGATAATTTGTTTTTCGAAATTTACTGCCTGATTATATTTTGGCAAATCACACTAATTGAAGGCTTCGGTGGACAAAGGGCGTTACGTTTTTTTACTGAAAAGTGAACTTTGTCAAAAACGCTCCAAATTTCGCATGCAGTTTTGTTTTCGTGTGTCAAACAATGTTCTGCGTGTTTTTTCCCTGAAGTTTGCTTCCTTTTTGAGATATTACGTATGCAAAAAAACACATTTTTCCAAGGGCATCCTCTGGGGACCTTTTGTTGAATGGAAAACAAAAGAAACCTTTTGTTTCGCTAAGCGATCAACTCACTATAATACCTTAAGCTCTTACTACTGCTTCGTTAGCACAAGCGGATGAGGCGCTGAACGGGCCAGATTCGAATTTGTTTTGCCGTGACGCCGGTTTGATACGAGGTCGCTCAATTTTTTTTTTCGCTCTGTTCCTTTTCTTTTTTCAAAAATGAAGATATCTATTTTAAAAAAAATGCGTATACAGCGGGAATCTGGAGAGATTCTTTTATACAGGTTATTGTGACGTGAGACAACACGTGAATTTCGATCGAGCGTCAAAGCAAAGAGAAGTGATGCATGATGCAGTACAGCTCTTTCGACTAATATCTTAAGCATTGTTTTTAAGTACCTTGTAGCCTGCCTGGTGGTTGATAGGCATCCTAAAGCCTTGATAACCCGTAAGTCACCAGCATGTTTTAAAGAAGCAAAACGTGTTCTGTAACTTCCAACGCAACTGATATCAGCGGCAAGTCAGTTATCAGCGTTCGAAGTCAGGTCGATCCAGGCAGCAAAGTCCAAGAGCAGTTCTTGCCCAAGAATAAAACCCTGTCGTGAGTTGTGGCCCATTTGCCAAGCGTTGCTAGCTTCAAAGTTTGGAAAATGAGAACTGCTTTTAGACTTATAAAATTTTTCTTGCATCATCCTCCATGTTTACCTGCGCACGAGGTGTAACAGAACCTTCCCGGCATGCATTTCGATCACGTTCGGCAAGACAAGCCAAGACAAGACAAGACAAGACAAGACTCCGTAAATCACAATAATATTTAACTAATTACAGAGCGTGTTTTTTTTTTCCTTTTTTATTCCAACATAATAATGGCCAACAAGAAGCGATCGATTGATTCAAACATAGATCTGTGATCCAGGTTGTGTTGATTTTACTTCAAATCGGCATGATTTGTAGTGTTTTAAAAACTTCTGGGATCAGGGGCCATGCAGATGTAAGGAGAGAGACCTGTACGTTGCACAGAAGGGTTAATCTGTTAATCTGTCAGCCCTACATTTTTAAGCTTATACGTTGCAGGCAGTTAAAATGAAATAGAGATCCTTGCTGTGACGCTTCTGAAAGTGAAATCGACATTTTAACCGATGTAGGGCCGAAATCGCCGTTTTCGAGTTTACGTGCTGGGTGAAATGAACAGCTTGCTGGATTGGAAGTGAAATCAACATCCTTGCCGTCATGCCTTAACGTGAAATCGCGTAAAGTGAACACTTGGCTGTAATTTGAGTGAAATTAACGTCTTTGCGGTCGCGTGATAACGTGAAATCACAATTTTAACGGTTTAAAAAACCTGAAATCAACATTTTTTAAGGTTACATCTTGATTGTTTTCCTTGGCCTAACACTGCACTAACCCTAACGCGTCCTGACCTTAACTCTAACGTTATCCGAAGCGCTAACCCTAACAATGAAACGCTAGCGCTAACCCTAGGCAATAACCCTCACCCTTCAACGCTAACCCTAGTTTCAAACGGTAACACTAAACGTTAACTCTAAGCCTCCTAACCTTGTTCCGTAACCCTAGTTTCAAGCGGTAACCCTATTTCAAGCGGTAACCTAGTTTCAAGCGGTAGCCCTAAGCGTTAACTCTAAGCCTAACCTTGTTCCGTAACCCTACTTTAGAGCAGTAACCCTAGTTTTAAGCGGTAACCCTAGTTTCAAGCGGTAAACGTAGCCCTAAGCGTTAACTCTAAGCCTAACCTTGTTCCGTAACCCTACTTTTAAGCGGTAACCCTAGTTTCAAGCGGTAGTCCTAAGCGTTAACTCTAAGCCTAACCTTGTTCCGTAACCCTAGTTTCAAGCGGTAACCCTATTTCAAGAGGTAACCCTAGTTTCCAGCGGTAGCCCTAAGCGTTAACTCTAAGCCTAACCTTGTTCCGTAACCCTAACCCTTCAACGCTAGCCCTAGTTTTGAGCGGTAACCCTAACCCTAAGTAAAACCCTAAAGGTTTAAGTCCTTGAGGTGGCGTGATGTGAATCAAATGTTAAGTCTCTGTAAATGACCTGATAGCAACATTGTCTAGCTTGCGCCATCGCGTGAAATTAACATTTGGCTGTAATTTGAGTGAAATCAACGTCTTTGAGGTCGCACGTTAACGTGAAATAAAAGTTTTAACGGTTTTAACCTGACATCAACATTTTTTGAGGTTACACGTTGCAAAAGATCAATATTTTGCTGGATTTTAAGTGAAATTACCGTCTTTGCGGTCACGTGCTGACGTGACAACAAATACAGGGTTTTTTGCATACGTAATATCTCGAAAACGAAACAAACTTCAGCAAAAAAACATGCAGAACATTGTCTAACGCACCTAAACAAAACTGCATGCGAAATTTGGAGCGTTTTTGATAAATTTCATTTTTGAGTAAAAAACCTAACGCCCTTTTTCCACCGAAGCCTTCAATTGTGCATATGTACTTTTAAATTATGATTAACAATAATTTCTAAGAGAGTTTTTCATACTTTGTTATTTTAGAATGACAAGTTTAGAGACTGGATTCTCAGAAAGTTGATTCAGGGGGAGCGAGCCTGCCACCGGTCTCCTAGCTTTGCTAAATTACATGTGAGTGGAACAGATGCAATTGTTGCAACAACAATGACAAGATGTGAAGTATAAATGAAATAATTTAGCAAAGAGCAGTGATGATGACGATGATTTCTGTTGTTCATACAGGCTCGCACAAGAACACTTGTAATGGAGGGGCTTCTCAAATCAGTTGCAGGAAGTTCACATTCTACCAATGGCAGAAAAGTTTCTCAGAGCTCAGCTCCACCAAGTGTATTTCATGACAGTCACATGACAGTTAGTCAAGTATCCAGGGATTTTAGTCACAGCATGGCAGGGCTAGATAGAGAAGACCTAGTGGCATTTCTTGTTGGTGAGACATTTGAAGTGTTTGTTGCACCTCGTGTAGTACTGTTAATTTGTTCCTGCATGGTAGTCTGAAAGACTTTGGCCTGAAACTCTTTATATTAATATTACTAACATTATTTAGAGAGGAATCCACAACAGCCTTAGCTAATTTTCATGCAGGTCTTCTATCTTGGTTGAATTAGAATTTGGAGTTGTTTGATAATGTGTAGGGAGGAAAAGTTTAGTAATACGAGAACCAAGAGCAAACTCAGCCCACAACTCAGAGTCAGGCAAGAATCAAACCCAGATCACTTTGCTGTTAGTAAAGGGCTCGTCACACAATCTTCACGTTGTCAAAGGGCTTGTCACACAATCTTCATCTCACATAGAAGATTGCATGATGAGCCCAAAGAGCATCTGTGTAGAAGGCTACAGTACATTACTGTCTTTTTTTGCCTTTTCTTATTTGGGATTATGTTACAAAAAATTGTTGTGTGACTTGTAACATTCACGAATATGCTAATTTAGTCTCAAATCTTTGCGCATATTAATTAGTTTAGTGTCACGGTGACTAAGCAATTTATTTTAGTCATTTACATCTGCTGCTGTAAATAGTTTTTACATTGTAACGTCACTTTATTTAGTGGAGCCAGAAAGATCTAGAATCTTATGCTGTAAAGTATATAAGCCAATCGGTGTAGTTCTTATATGGTTTTTATCCTGGGAGTGTTTGAGGTTTTTTTCCCAGGAGTGGTTGGAGAGGATTTTCTCGTGAGTCAGTTGTGTTTACTGAAGTGTGACGAAGGTCGCGTGTAAAGTCTCAACAGAGGTCGTGTTTGTGGAAGTGTAACAGAGAGGTTTCGTGGATATCTGGCAAGAGGCCATGTTTATATAAGAGTGACAAAGGTTGTGTGTAAAGTTTAGCAAGGGAGTGTTTATCCAAGTGTAACTGACGGGCAAGCCTAGCGTGTGCTGTTGTGAAGTCTTGAGAGGAGTTACTATGTTCATCTGGAATGCATAACCTTGTTGTGGTTTCCGACATCCCTGCGTTCTGTTTAGACTTTAAACTACCTGCCACTTAAAACATCAAACTTGCAACAGATTGTCAATCATTTAATCATGGTTAAATCTTATCTCTGTCATGATAGTTATTTAACATTATGTTGTTTTTCATCTTCTCTTAGGAGACACAGATCCAAAGAGTTTCATTGGAGTGAAGTCCATGATGTCAGCTAAGAGCAAGTAAACAACTTGTTGAAGACCTAGTATTGACAACTGCACTTTTAATTGCACATCTGTTATTGTTCTGATTTACAGATGGTTGGGTTTCTATTGTTTTCCAATGCTCACAACAGGCAATTCATCCTGGCCAAAACTGGGTCCTTAAATCTATCACCGCAACCTATAGTAGTGTAGTACTGTACCAAATATGAATTCTTTCTACAGACAAGTATGATGTTTGCTGTAAAATTGGTTCAGTGTTGGGACAATGTAAAAAATACACTATCTTAGATCAATACTAGTGCTAGGGGCTTTTCATGTGTGCATGGCTTCTTAACATGTTGGCTTCGCAGACCTGGAGCATAAAGATTTTCCATAAATGCAGAATGAAAATGGCATATTTGATGAAATTTTGTCAACAATTTTGACAGATTTGACAAAATTTGTGTATCTGTGATAATTTTGTCAAATGAGACAAATCTGACAAAATTTTCCCAAGCCTGTCATAATAATATGAGTGAATAGACATGACTAATAGTTGGGCCCCCAAAAGTTGACAAAATTGTCGAAAACAACAAATTGGTGAAAGTGACAAATCTAACAAAATCTCATCAGGTATGTCGACAAAATAATAGGCATGAATAGAGATGACCATAATAGAAGGGCCTCAAAAAGTTGACAAATTTGGCGAAAACAAACATTCACTCAGTTTTGACAAAATCTTGTCAAATCTGCCAACCCAGGGGGGGTACTCGGGATTTCAAGTGATTCAATTGAACACTCATGTTTCTTTATCATCATACCATGATACCATCTGAATATATCCTTCCCCTCATCTGGCAGTCATTTCAACCATGCTAGAGCGGGTGCTAGAAACACCCAGGAACGGTTTTGTTTCAACAGCATTGTTTAACATGTGCAATGTAAAGCGTCACCATAGTTAACTATAAAACAACAGCAAAACACGTTTGTTGTACTTTATTCGCAGAACTTTGCAGCCAGGGCACTACCGATTCTTTTTAATACCCTAAAAAAAATCCCTAGTCAAATCAAGCTACCCAAAAAAATACTTGCCAAATTTTTGTACCCAAAAAATCCCGGAATCGAAAATTTCAAACCCAAAAAAAATCCTTTGATCATCCCCGTCTCTTGAAATCCCGTTTGTACCCCCCCCCTGGGTCTGCCAATTTTGTTACTGCTTGCATTTCTAGACATAAGTGAAAGCATCCCAACTTATGAGTGAAGAAAAAAATCTCCAGTACCCAGGGTAGGGAAGCAGATTCACAAGGACCAGGTCAAAAGGACTGTTTTCAATTTGTTGTACTGTTTTTTCAACAGAGTGCTTCACAAGTTGTTCTCACAAGATCTTGGTCATGTTTATAGTACATTTACCAGTGAGTAAGAACAGCTCATCAACAACAGCCACAGCTGCAGCACCTGTGTTTTAAACGCACAATCTCATGGACTCGCAACAGCCCTGTGATTCACACGGGGCTGCGCAGAGGCAAGGTGAACCTTGAGAAGATACGGCGAAGTAGTAGTGGAGAATGATGGTGCTTATGATGAGAGTGTGACACTAGAATCAGTCACAGATCTTGAAAACAAGAAGGAGCATCAGAATTCTGAGGCATTGACACAGTCACACTGCCATGAGGTACAGAATGAATGTCTTGGTTCTGAAGTATTGTAAGAGTGCTATTATTTACAGTTATTTCTTTGGTGGCCTTAAAGGAAAGAGGGGGGGTGTCTTCAGTTACAAAACACGTAACACTAATTAGAGGGAAAAAAACAACTACAGAATGCATGGCAACTTTGGACCACCTATTTATATGTGTAACAAAGCGTAACACAATAGGTACTTTGTGTTTCAATGAGAGTGTATATAATGTATATGTTGTGGTTTGAATTTTTTTTTTTGGTTTAATTTTTTTTAAACCAGTTTAAATTTTTCAAACTGGGTTTAAATTTTTCAAACCAGATATAAATTTTCAAACCAGTTTATTATTTTTTTTGTCAACTATCTATAAAAAAGCAAAAATAACTCTTCACATTCCTCTATCCCCTTCCCCCTAATATACAGGTTTCACTTTTTTTTCTTTTTATCCTGTACTCACCAGGATTTGAACCGCCAACCTCTGGATCTGCTTCCCACTGTCTTTACCACTTGGCCATGAAAGCACTGGATGCAAGAGCTCTCATACTTGTTTTAATTATCAGTTCATCACCCCAAGCCCCTCTCATATAAATTTTAATTTATTCATAAATGCATATAAATTTTAATTTATTCATACATGAACTTTGTCTTAATTACTACAAGAAGGTGCAATTCCAAATAAGTAGTTAGGTAGGCCTAATCACTAACCTGAGAGCTCAACCCAAACTACTAAGTCATATGCAAGGTTCCCAGCCTAACGTCAAAGCTAACCATTCTAATTAAGTGCTTAGGCCTAATCACTAACTTGAGTGCTTAACCCAAATTACTAACTAAAGACACATGCTCACATTCTGCTCAAAATTGAAAATTAAACTGGTTTAAAAATTTCAACCCAGTTTGAAAAATATGAACCAGTTTAAAAAATTTAAACTGGTTTAACAAGAATTAAACCAAAAATAAATTCAAACCACAACATATACACAGTGTTCTCTTATCAGGCAGTAACAGGTAAAAACTTACCGCCTTTAAACACTACTCTCTACCACTAGAACTGCTTGGAAATCTTGAAAGTATCACAAGAAATATCCTTCTTTACCGGTTTGAAAAATTTATCGTACCCGCTGTGTTGGAAACTAGGAGAGAACACTGTTACAAGGGCCCAGGTCTGCATTAGTAGTGTAACTGTTTTGGATCAAGCAGACTTAATCATGTGTATGCAAGCAAGGTAAAGAATAACATTTAACTGGGGATATTCAAATAATTTTTGTGCTGACGAATACTTAAAATGTGACGTTAACGCTGTTTACATGTAAACACTTGCAGAGATAGACCCAGAGGAATTCTCATAAAAAAAGGGATGGAGAAGCTCTTTGAAATTTTGAAATAAACCCCTAAGATGTACTAAGATCCTGTTTTGTGGACGTGGCTTGAATTTTTTTTTACCCTGATAGTTACAAAACAGTAATAATCTTGATCCAGTCCCGTTATTCAAGTTCCACCATGGAGACATGTTGTTCCACAATTCATATTCCATAACTGTCTTGAAGTAATTTTGTCAGTTCTGTGTTGTTGTTTTTTTTTTCAGGTTATTATTGTTAAGCAATTCAATAGTGATGTGTTTGAAGCACTGCTGGAATTTCTTCATGTTGGATCATGTGATCTAGGATCCAGTCTACTGCCTGGTTTGCTTTCTGCTGCACAGTATTATCAAGTAGAGGCATTATATGAAGTGTGTCTTGAGAGGATGAAGCGAAATAGCAATGTGAGTTCCTTTATTGATTGATTGACTGCCTGACAGACAGACTGGTGGAACAGGGAATTAACTCTGAAGTGTAAATTAAGTGCTATGTGAAACCCATGAAAAACCCACTGGGCGTTAGCCCTAGTAAAGGGAATCAGGGAACCACACGAGGTAAAGAAAGAATTCTTTTGACCTCGGTGTGAATTGAACCCACGACCTCCGGATTAGATCTACCGTTGGTCTGCCAACTACATGTAAGCAACGAGGTCGCACAGAGAAAGTCGGGGATGATTTAGGTGGTGAATCGCGGCAAAGAGAAAGTAAGGGTACATATGAATGTTGTGCCGTGTAGCACAATGAACACAAATGGTGGAACAGAGAATTAACTCTGAAGTGTAAATTAAAGTGCTATGTGAAACCCAGACTGGCTCACTGACTGACTGAGTGACTGACTTGCCCCAACTCGCCAACTCACGGACTCACTGACTCAGGGACTGACGGACAGTCTGAATAACTGTCTGATTGGGTCACCGATAAACTGACCAACTGAGAGGATGAAGCGAAGTAGCAATGTGAGTTCCTTTATTGATTGACTGACTGACTGATTGGCTGGCTCACTGACTGACTCACTCACTGACTAAATCACTGACTGACTGACTGACTGACTCACTCACTGACTGAATGACTGACTCGCTGACTCGCCAACTCACTGACTCAGGGACTGACGGACAGTCTGAATAACTGTCTGTTGGGTCACTGATGAACGGACCAACTGACTGACTGACTGACAGACTGACTGACTGACAGACTGACTGACTGACAGACTGACTGACTGACTAGCTCACTGACTGACTGACTGACTGACTCGCTGACTAACCAACTCACTGACTTGACTTAGTGACTGACTGACTGACTGACTGACTGACTTACTCGCCAACTCAATGACTCACTGACAGTCTGAATAACTATATGATTGGGTCACTGATGAACTGACCAACTGACTGACTTCCTGCAGGGTAGGGGGGTACTCCCTTATATAGATGAAGTGACGAAGATGGTTTCGTTCTTTCAATGTCATCTTCTAAACAGTTAATATAAGTTTAATTTTCACTGTATTTTTATTTATTACCTTATATTATTCTACATAAATGACTCCGTTGTTTTAACGAAAAAAAGAATAATTTCTTCACGACTTCTATGTTATGCGACCGTTATTTCGGCTTTCCACCATTGCACAAAAAAGCCAACAAAGTGCTTCAAAGGTGGCGTGTCCTTGCCTTTTATAGGATCGCTCCGTGTTTAGTTTCCAGCCAAATATTCTCACGTCAGACTTCTTCGGGCAAATTACTAGAATTTTGTTTTGACGCGAAATTGTGACAGACTGAATGCTAGTTCCCATAGCAATAAAATAGAAACCAACAGAGGAAAAGATAGCTAAGAGATGTGTTCACAACAAATGCTGATACTTACAATTGATTTGCGTTGCTTTTGTAGGACAAAGTATTGGAGGATGTTGTGTCAAACAGTGTTTTAAGTCCTTCATTGAGAGCAAGTATACAGCCAGACCGCATCACTGATACACAGTGCTAGCTGTTATTTAGAGAACTGGACTTGGTAACAATGGAGCCAAATTGTAGTTAACAGCTGCATGCCTCTTGTGCATATTCCAGCCCGTAGTGATCGACAAGATTTACTGTTTCTCTGTCAGTGACAGAACTGTTGTGTATTTGAGAGTATAAGGTCTGTCGTGAAATAAATTTTAAGTATCAGAACATAACAGAATACGAAAGTATCAAAGTGCATTACAGCAAAAACAACAACTGATTTACTGCACCCATAAGAAGGTTGAAGTACTGGTCCCCCTGGCCTCTCTTACCCTCACCTTTTCTTCCCTACTTACCCTAGCAAAACAACTTTTACAGTATATGATATATAGACAGGACTCTGCGCGTGCTCTGATTGTTCAAAAACCCATGTTTTATCAGAGTGTAAAACAGAAAAAGCGTGCTTTATTGTTTTTGGCCACATTACCTCTATATCATGAAGGAAACGTAGAAGCCTAAGCCGTGTATTGCACTGTGATAAAACACTCCGGACATTTCCCTCATGTTTTGAAATGCCCGTCGTGTTTAGCTTCTTTATTTGTTAAAAATAGACGTAGTATATTTCCGTAAGATGGATCAGATAAGAATTGCCAGCAAGTGGCCTACGAGATTCTACGAGTCGGCATTACCAGCGGCTTGTATTTCCCCTCTTTTCCCGGTTCTGAGTGTTGCTCTCTTTTCCTTGAAACTGGAAACTTATAGAGCATAGAGTAGGACAGTATTATTAAAACGGGAGAGTCGACTGAAAGTGAGGGAGAAACGGCCTGACTACCCACTTTCAGTAGCTAGATATAGTTTGTAAACATGGGTTATCGGTGACGAGTGGTACGTCAGTCTCGATGTCAACTTATTTGAGAATAGTAGACCAGGGCTTGAAGTTAACTTTTCAGTCCACTTGCAAAATTTGGCTAGGAAGATTTTTTCCACTAGCAATTTCTTTCCAAATGTTTGGGAGACATGGATGATTCTAAATCACAAACGTTTGCTAGTGGATATTTTTCTCACTCGCAGCTTATCAAAATCACTCGCATTTTGCGAGTTTGCCAGCGTTAATTTCGAGCCCTGCTGAGTAGAAGTACAACTAGGAAAGAATTTGCTCGTATCTCACTGTCTCAAGTTGCGTTTCTGTCATTTGTAAGGAGTTGTAGTTTACTTTAGTATATACTGAAACAGTGGATAGTGTCGAAGGCGCGCGCTGATTGGCTCGTCAAACTCCGAATATCCTGTGCTATTTACCTCCGAGAAATTTGAGAGAAAATGGCTTCCCGGTTTGCATCCGTGACAAGTGAAGAAATCATCCAAATTAATTTTTTTGTAGTGTATATTATCTCACTGTTTTAGTATATACTAAAACAACTATTCACCTCAGTGTCGGTGGCTAGCGTTGGATATTTACCGAACCGCGAAGCGGCGGGGTAAATATCCACCGCTAGCCACCGACACTGAGGTGAATAGTTGTTAAATATAGAACAAGTAGTTCGTATTGTGTGATCGTCCGGGTGAGGGTAGTTCTGAAAAGAACTGTTGTTGGTGACTGACGTCTCGACAAGCTGAGCGGAAGTCATCTTCAGAGTCGAACTACTAATACTCCAAGGTTCAAACCATTTACTATACATAGAATAAGATTTACAGGAATAACTTTAATTTATGAGAAAAGCATGGTCAAATGGAATTTTATTTATAGAATATATTTCAATAAAATTTTTTAAAAAAGTAAATATAGTGCTTAATGTTTTCACTGGATTGGAATTTTTACACTATGTAGCACACATGGTTAGGAATAAACTTATGTCTGTGCTCAAGTGACTGGCTTATGACAAAGACGTTCGTTGCATGCCCGCTTTAGAAGGCACAAAGTGTGTTTTTTTGAGTTGTCCGTTTTAGGTACAATAAGGCATATTCAAGTCCTGCATTAGAGGTACCAATTTTTAAGTCTCCTGTTACATTTTTTTCAGCTCATTACCCTAAAACGTACATCAAAAGCTCCCGCTTATGAGGTATCCTTAACCAACACCGCTCTTTTAACCCCAGAAAGGTATAGAACGAGCAACCCCATCTTTTCTAGCCTGCTGACTTGGATTAGCAGAGAAGAGCGCAAAGCCCGATACGCTTCGTGCAACTGAAATGGTCGCGCTCTGCGCTCATGTATCACGCCCCGCTACACCCTCGTTCTCAGGGTCTCTCAACTTACCTTCACCTGGGAAGGTGATCCCGCCAGTGTGGTCCTGCTAGTCTGCCTGTTCTGCAGACAAGTTCTTTTTACATGGGATTTCCTCCGGGTGGATTACATAATTAATTTCTTCAGAAATATGTGGTTGTTTTATGACTTATGCATGGTTGTTTTCGTATCAACGATTGTACACCCACTGCAAGAAACTATTTAACAGTTTTCTAAAATTTGTTTTTTTTTTTCACTTTCCAGTCTTCTGACCCCAGTTTTGGTTTATTTCACGATTTAGTGCTAGCTGTCATTATTTGATTGTGGATAGGAGTTTTACATTACTTATCGACTTTGCAAATCTCTAAACTACGATGTAGCCTGTAGAACGGGCGGATTAGCGCTAGATGTGGCCTTCGCGCGTGCAGCTGTCAGTTCCACGGGGATTCGCGTGAAATCCGCGAGGAAGCCGCGCGTGGAGTTGTGGAGTGAACTCGAAATGCATTTTGGGAGTTATTCAGAGTACATGCGCAAATGAATAAAATTGACAAAAAACTGATTCACATAAAAACTGAACATATTCGTTACGTTATGTTAGATCTCTTTACTATATTTTCTAAAGGAGGCATCGTTCTCTGGTGTTTTCAGGGAACGTGCCAATCCTTTACGCTTCCAGTCAATGAACTCATTCGTAGTGTTATTTTACAGGTAAGCTTTAATATTGTTTCCGGCGAGGAAGTTTCACATGGTCCAATTTGGTGGTTTTATTAAGCTTCGGTTTGTTTTGATCAATTTTATCGTCCTAAAAGAACCTTTCCTCTTTTTGCCATCATTTAGGAGCGTGGAGGAAATAATTCGTTCACTCATGGCTCTCTTACATTGAAATATAAACTTGACAATGAATTTGAATTGGTGTTTGTGGTAAGTATAAAATACATCTTAAATACTCGCTGAAATATATGCTAGTTTTCTTTGAATAATTTTAGTTCGTACTTGTAAGCTCGGGCTTAAATTTAAATTTTCAGTACGGCATATCTTTTAGCTATGTTTTAACTGCGTTTTATCTCAAAATTTGGTGTGAGTATAATATAGAACAATAAGGAGAAAGGAACTGAAGTAATAAATTTCCTGTTATTGGTCATTTTACTCAGACGTATTTATTTTATAAGCTTAATAACTTCTTATGTTTGTTATCAAAAATGCATAAGAGGGTTTATGGTAATATGTATCAATAAAAAAATAGGAAATATTTTTGGTGTTTGTGTCAAGGTATAGAAACGCTAGTGGAAGATTGGTAGAACAATAAAATACTGTGGGAACACAAGACACAGGCAAGTGCTTCCACAGCTTTTTCAAGTTCTCCCAAACTTTTGTGAGTGTTTCTATGACTTGGAAGAAACACAGAAAAATTGTGTTTTATTTCTTTTAGAAAACACTGCGAGAAAAAGAATGGAAAATCATTTTGGTTATTTTGATTATCAAAATATAGAATCTCATCACTTGTACCATCATTGTATCAGCATACCTTTGATTGATACCCTTGATCGACATCTTGATCAGTACTTGAGCGACTTCCTCATTGCCGTTTGGTCAAGTCCCGCACAACACTTGATCAACAGACGGTTCATAGTCGGTCCAGTGTCAACTGTCTCATATAGAATCATCAATCGAAAATTAGTGGACTGTCAACTGAGATGTTGATGGAGTGTCAATCGAGTATAAACTAAGCTGTCAATGGAGTGTCGATCGAGTATCAATCTAGTGTCAATCAAGGATATTGATCACCACTAAACTGCCCATGCCTTTAGAACACATGATCCATGTTTTCTAATAAGTCTTGTTTTTGTTTTATACCATAATAGTGAAGTTTATAATGTAGATCTGGCCCATTGGTGGTCCATCTCACAGAGTTGCCCACGTCACCACAGTTAGCTTATTTATAATATATTTATTTATTTATTTATTTATTTTATTATTGCTCTTTTTTTATTTTATTATTATTTACATAATACTCCTGTGGGTGAGCGCCTCTCATGGGTCTGAGTGTCCCATTCAAAGCCTCTCCTTTTGGGCTTCTTTTTGTTATTATTGTTTTATTTATTTATATATTTTTTATTTAGTTAATATATATATATTCATAGAGTTGCCCAATAAAGTTTGATATATATAATGTTTGACACCTTCAACCTATGCTTGTTTTAGCTGTTTTATTTGGTATGTTTTTAACATTTTATTTTGTTTAATTAGGTTGCATTCCAGAAAACGTTGCAACTTTCATACGTGGACAAACTCCTGAATGATATCCAGCTAGAGTTTAGGAACAAGTATAAAGATGATCTTGAGGCAGGAGTCATGAGAAATTACGAATTCAATGAGGATTTCAAGAGACTAGTGAAGGAAGCAGAATTGAGAAGCAAATTAGAATCCCAAGCACCTACAAAGATGAGAACCTTTGAAGAATCAAAGAAGTCGCAGAAGACGGTGGCTTCTCTCAAGATTGACAAAAATGAAAAGAACAAGGAAACTGCTAAAAATACTAAGAAGGGAGGATCTAAGAACAAAAAGCAAGAAGTAATAGAAGAAGGTAATAAATACTTAACAAATAAGTTAGAAGCCTCGACTGTGCTCTGTTCTGTTGCAAAGCATGCAGGAAGCAGTAGAGCATGAAAGAAGTGTAGGGGGAAACATGAGATGTAGTCAAGCGTTTTTCCCTACTTCTTGAGTGTACTACCACTTCCTAAGTTTCTAATGCTTTATTGCTTGATTTCACGCTCGTGACTATGCCACACACACTTGTGATCCCATGTGAGTCTGTTTGCAGGTTAAACTTTTGCCAGGTTTAGGATTCTAAAGTTGGGCTCTGGCCCAGGGTGTGCAGTCAGGTATTAAAAATAATGACAGGAAAGGAAAAGCCTTTCCTGGATTTGAAATTTGTTTCAGTCACCTAAGTACTTTTTGAGGTTTCAAGTTTTTTGACTTGACTTTTTTGGGGTGAAAGATGTTGGAAAGGTCTTTTATGCTGGTGATAAAAGATGCTCAGCTCTAGTACTTATGTCAATGAAACAATTATATCATTCTGTTTCATTTACAAAGTTGACATACTGAACTATATACAACTGAATGAGTCTTTTTTGGAGTTATATTCTGAGCCATTAGTATTTTTATCGGTCTTGCTGTTGACCAAATAGGACTCTCTTTGCTAAATATTGGCCACATTTAAAAACCTGTCAATTATATAGCTTGTGATAGACTATATGTCACACTATCAAGGTGAAGGAACAAAAATCGTTCAGAGCATTTTCATGGTAGCCATATTGATGTTCCCAAACAACAGGTATGTTTAAAAACTGAATCATTGAATAATGCAATTCAGGAGTTTTCACTGGCACAGTCATCATTGTATAGGAGCAACATTATACTGTTGTGGACTGTTTTTTTTTTGCTTAATTTGTTTAAAACCAGTTTAAATTTTTCAAACTGGGTTGAATTCCCCAGTTACTCTACCCCTTTCCCCCAAATCCCCATAAAGCGTGAATACTAATTAACAGCAGGTTCCACATTTTTCCTACTCAGTGGGATTTAAACCGCCAACCCCTGGATCTGCTTCCCACTGTCATTACCACTTGACCATGAAAGCAATGGATGCAAAAGCTCTCATACTTGTTTTAATTATCAGTTTATCACCCCAAGCTCCTCTCATATAAATTTTAATTTATTCATAAATACATGTAAATTTTAATTAAATC
>JAHPZR010006314.1:75000-84040 GCA_019787425.1 Platygyra sinensis
AATAAGGCGGACCACTCGGTCGTCGCCCGGGACGAGCTTTCATTCCACTCGTCCCGGGCGCTGACCGAGTGGCCCGCCATATTTGCATACGATATATAGTATAATTTATACTATAAACCGAATGCAAATAAGGCAGACCACTCGGTCGTCGCCCGGGACGAGCTTTCATTCCACTCGTCCCGGGCGCTGACCGAGTGGCCCGCCATATTTGCATACGATATATAGTATATGAAAGGCCGCGGGCAAGAACGTCCCCTTGATTTTTTGCTAAAATCGAAAATGGCCAAAACAGCTCCAAACTTCGCATGCCAATTTGTTTATACCTGTAGAAAACTGCCTTGCACTTATTTCCCCTCGTTTCTGTTGCGTTTTCCAGAAATAAAGTATGCAAAACACTTGTTTGTCACAGTCCGCGCGCGTCTTTTGGAACTGCTTTGTTGCACAATACTATTAGCGTTGTTTTTCTTTTAAGTTTTTTCAAATGCTGACTTTAACTCCTAGGGTTAAGAGTTCCCAGTTTTATTAGATTTAGGGTTAGGGTTACCGCTCGAAACTAGGGTTAGCGTTGAAGGTTAGGCTTACGGAACAAGGTTAGGGTTAGCGTTTGGGGTCGGGGGTATGGGTCGAGCTTAGAGTTAACGTTTAGGCCTAGGGTTATTGCTTAGGGCTAGCGCTCAGAATTAGGGTTATTGCTTAGGATTAGGGCTAGCGCTCAGAATTAGGGTTATTGCTTAGGGTTAGGGCTAACGCTCAGAATTAGGATTATTGCTTAGGATTAGGGCTAGCGCTTAGAGTTAGCGCTAGTGCCTCGGTTCGGGCTAGAGTTAAGGTCAGGACACGTTAGGGTTAGCGGTGTTAGACCAAGGGAAACAATCTCGACTTGCACGAATCGATACCTAACTAAACTCAATGAAAAGTGGCTAGAGAGAGAGGTTGGATGTTTTGCAAATCGGCTACGTCGGTGATTGAAATGTTTCTACGTGAAATTACTTTTTTGGTACAAAACTGCTCGTTCCATGAAATGATTATATCTGACAACACAGAAAGAGAAAGCCTTAAGCTAACACGCTGCTCATGCCGAAAAAAAGCGCATGAAACGGAAAATTCATCAGCAAAGGAACGCTGAAATACAAAGCAAAACTTACATTTGAGCTGAAGTTTTCTTCTTCCTATAGTCTTCCCATAGTTAAACCTGCGATCAGGCGTTCTTTGTCTTTTTTTCTTCGCGGCGGGCTCGATTCTATCACAATTCAAAGTAATCATCTGCTTGGAAAACCACGATGCACACACACGGAACGCTTGCTTGCGAATTCAACCGACCTGCGATTTCTCTTTGACCCGTAAAAATGGCTTAGAAACTTCGAAGGTCTTCGAAGCACAGGTCAAATGCAACGACTTTGCTGCCTGGCCTTTCTCACCAGTTCCCGGCCGTGTCTGAGTCACGCTAACAAGTGCTACAAGTCGCGCACACCATGGTCACGGTGCTTTACGTATGAAAGATTATTATGGGATATCCCAGAAATTTTTGGAGCGAAGGATACTGAGGCGGCTAATTTCAAGAAAATAATAAGAGTCTAGAAAGCAGTTCTAATTTCCAAAACTGACACACGCCGAAGTTCGGCAAATGAGCCATAAGTCCACGACGGATGCTTTGTTTTGGACGAAGAAGCGTTTCTAGACTCTACCGCCTGGCTCACTTGTTCCTCAATGGCTAAGCTCACGGCAGACTTAAACCATGATCTCGGAACAAGAACACACCTCGCTTCTTTGAGGCGTGCTAGTGACTTTGATCGAGGGTCAAAGGCTTAATGATGCCAAATCTCCTACCAGGCGGGCGCAAATATTCCTCGAATAAGCGTTGAATATCGGTGGAAATAACGAGCAAACTCTGCGTAATAAACAGGTAAGCCAGCTCTGACTTTGTGTTATCGCTTTGCGCGCCAAAAGCGTAAGTCACTGACAATGGCAGCTAAAAAACATGTCATCCCAGATCCCTACCAGTAAAAACGGCAATTAAATTACAAAGACACGGAGAAGGTTTTTGAAAGAAAAAGAAAAACAGAACGAAAAAAAAAAAGATATCACCGACCTCGAATCGACACGAGTGTCACGAAAAAACAAATACGAATCAGCTTCGTTCAGCGCTTATCCACTTGAGCTAACGGAGCGGCAGTGCGAAATCATTGCGTTATAGTGACTTCATGCTTTAGCCAAACAAAAGGTTTCTTTTGTTTTTCGTTTAACAATAGATCTCCAAAAGATGCCGCTTGGAAAACTGAGTCAGTTTTGCATACGTTATTTCTAGAAAACGAAGAGAGACCCTGCGAAACAAACTTCAGAGCAATATTTCTCAGGTAAAACAAAGCCCACATGCCAAAATTCAGCTACTTTTGAGCACTTTGAAAATGGCCAAAAAATCAAGGGGACGTTCTTGCCCGCGGCCTTTCAATTGTTTTAGTATATTATTACATAACCCCTCAAGCTGAATAACTAGCGGCCAAAAGAGCAACTTTATTTGTGATAACGTACCAACAAAAGCCATTTTGTTTTACTTTGGCTACTCGGAGGTGAATAGTACTTGGCTAATCACCTCCGAGCTAGCCAATCAGCGCGCACAAAAAGTACTATCCACTTGTTTGGTATATACTAAAACCCATTATTGGGAGTACCCCTACTGGGTATTTATACCACTATTTTCTTATATGTAGACACAAGTGTTTTACTGGAAAATTCACTACTCGTAAAGCTCTTACAAAACTTGATCCATTTGCAGCGTCCTATTGTTGGTACAATGCAAGGTGAACTCAAACCCATGGAATATGAATCTGAGTCTGAGGAGGAAGATGAAGAAGAATTGAGCACTGGTGGTTCAGTAGCCGAGCAAAGGTATGAGAAAATGTACTATCATAATAGACAAGTGTGGTCTTGTGAAATATTCAACTAATAGTGTGAGAAAGGGTAATGTCTGTTTGCAGTTATTTCCCTTGATATTTGCCAAAGCTTTTGTTATCAAGTCTGTGTACTGTTGATTTCATTTTATATATTTTGCCATTAATTAGTTTAATTGTTTTTGTTTGGATTTTTGTAGCAAGTCTTCAGGTCTTGGTGGAGGGCTGTTCTCTTTTTTCAAAGGCTTGGCTGGACAGAAGACCCTCACCCTTGATGACATCAATCCTGTGTTGGACAAGATGAAAGAGCATCTCATTGGTAATGACTTCCTATTAACTGTTGTCATGATGTATTCTTTTGATTTGAAGCTGTACATGTACATTTGGCCTTAAACATCGAAATTACAGCACACCATCAAATTTTGGTCACCTCTTCAATATGGTCATCTTGTTATTATAGCCACTTTTCTTATTTGAAAAATCTTAGGTGGTGTTCTATTGGGATCAACTGTTTCAGGTTGGTTGGGTTGGTTGAGTTGTTTCCTGTTCTATTCTAATTGGGAAAAAAACCTTTTACGGTTGGTTTGGTTGCTCAACTTTTTCAACCCACATCAAACTGGGTTGAAACGGTTGAAAATGCATTGGTAGCGACCGCTTTTGTTTTCGCAGGCTCTAATAGCTGCTACTTGCGTGATTGATTGCGTGATTAGTTCAATCATTGCTCGTGTTACGCTCCTTGTAAACAAGAAAGACGAAAATTATGTTTCAAACGATCGTCTGACAAATTTTCTACAACTTCTTCTACCTATCCACTAATTCTAAAAGCAGGTCTCCATTCATGCTCTAAAAACAAGGCTGCCAATCCTTCAAGTTCATCCTCTGATTCATTTTTTATGACATCTTTTTCTAAAATTTCCGAGATAACAAAAGAGACAAAAGCAAGAGCAAGGTGAGCACCCAACCCGCCATGTTTACCCCGTGGATCCGCAGACAGGAAGGTTACACGGTAGTCTGGTAATGACTATTCCCAGGAGTGACTGCGTTTTGACCGAAAATGGTTGGAAAAGTGTTCTATTGGAAAACGTCAACTGCGTTAACCTAAACCGCTTTTAGTTGAAACAGTTGATCCCAATACAACACGACCTTGATGTGTACCAATTTTGTAAATAAATTAAGCTATATCTCTTCTCTGAACAACTCAAAAATTCCATGAAGTAACTAACATTTTGATCATTCAACTCCTTGGAACATCCACTACTCATATGGTCTGGTCTGTCTCCTTGTATTTGCACTTTATTTACTCGTCTCTTCAATCCTTTAAAGTGTATATGACATTTTTTTTTTATTTGCTCAATAAAATTTTCACAAAAATTTTCACAAAAAGATTTCTCCAACATTTTCTGATTCTGAGCTAATAAATTTGCTAAAAAATGGTACAAAAGTGCACTGTTAATAAGAAAATAAGAAAATGTCGGAGAAATCTGTTGTAAGCAAAGCTTCCAGTCCTGAAATGACGTCACAATCATTCCCAGTCTGCTGTTTTTGGTCTTGCGGATTTTTACCCCACCGGAAGTGAAATTTGACACTTTTGATACAATAAAACACTGACAAGGAAAATCGCTATCGAAAAAATTGTTTTCTTTTTTTTTTCATAGTGGAAAAAGTCTGTCATATACACTTAAATCTCATTTTGTTTTGCACGTAAAAGGTAGGGGGATAACTCAAAAATGCAAGGTTTATTTATCCTCCTGGCTCAGCTTTAAACATATCTATTAAGTTACTGTAGGGTTTTTTTGTCACTTTTCATTTAAATGTGTTTTAAGTGTTTTAAGTGTTTTAAGTGAATAAAGCAATGTTGTTGTTATTGTTGTTGTGCCTGCAAAACAGCCATACATTTTCTTATAAGAAAACCCTGTTAATCCAGCCACCCTCCCAGCCTGTACAGTTCTTTATAATTTTACTCTGTTTACATGGCCGCTTGAACCAGTTACCTTATTTAATATTAAAGGAAATTAACGCAGTTAATTTATGTTAATGTTAATTTCCATGTTGTTTAAGTAGCACGTTAAATTACCATGCAATGTTAATTACCATTATTTTCTCCCAAGTCTGTGACACACTACAGACATTCTTGACCAAGCCAAACAACAAATTTAATTTGTTTTTACCATTCATAAAAAAAGGTGTGTATGTATAATATGTTTGAATGTAATTGTCTTCAAGAAGCAAGATGCACAGACCATTACCTTTCCTGCTTGTTTCTTCACAGCCAAAAATGTTGCAGCGGACATCTCGGAGAAGTTATGTGACTCAGTGGCTACCAAACTAGAAGGCAAAGTGCTAGGAACCTTTAGTGGTGAGACAACAGTACAGAAAACCTTGCTAATTAATAATTTCTTGATCACCATGTCACTGATTGTGTGACATTCCTTGTCTAGGTATCACATCAACAGTAAAAGCTAGCTTGGAAGAGTCTTTGGTGCAGATTTTGTCTCCGCGTAGGAGGATTGACATACTGCGTGACGCAATGGATGCCAAGAAGCGCGGTAAACCCTACTCTATCACCTTCTGTGGCGTGAATGGTGTTGGAAAATCTACCAATTTGGCCAAGGTAACAGATTATGTAGAGATTGAAACATCACTAAACAACAGTAAAATTTGATAGCTTTTATCTGAGTGGTCTTCATTCTCATAAGTTTAGTTTAAAGCTAGAATTCATTTTTACTTCACAGAAAACTATACTACATGAAATTACTGTTCAAAACAGGTCAATGCCACTTCATTGTCCGCCCACCAGGGTTTAATCTGCAAAGTTAGAATTTCTAACAGGACTGCTTAATAGCTTTCATTTGAATGGCGACGTGCTAGACTTACTTTGCATTTGCTTATTACCAATTTTTACCTCATGAAAGTACTGCTCAATAGCTTTCAAAGGAATAATCACACACTAGGATTTCATGTACCTTACTAGTCAAAAGTTAGAACCACCTTGTACAGCATAATAAAACATGAAAGTACTGCTAGATAGCTTTCACTTGAATGGTCACACTAGAGTTTCATCCACCCTTCTAGTCAAAAGTTAAAACCACCTTGTACAGGGCAATAAACAGTACCACATAAACGTACTTCTCCGTAGCTTTCATTTAAATGGTCGCACACTAGCCTCACTGTAGAGCATAATAAATGTTCCACTGACATGAAAGTACTGCTCAATAGCTTTCGTTTAAATGGTCACACATTAGGGTTTCATCTCTAGACTGAAAATTGACAACCACCTTGTACAGCATAATAAACAGTACCACATGAAAGTACTGCTCAGGAGCTTTCATGAAACGTCCAACACTACATGCAAAGAAGCGGAAGAGTACAGACAACGATTCAGACAGTATTAATTTTAATAGAAATCCTTTTCTTCTCTCAGATCTGCTTCTGGTTGCTTGACAATGGTTTCCGTGTGATGATTGCAGCCTGTGACACCTTTCGTGCAGGGGCTGTGGAACAGCTCAGGACTCATGTGCGTCATCTGAATGCTCTTCATCCCCCTGCTGGTGGGAGTGGGCCCCCATCTGTCCTGCTGTATGAGAAGGGCTATGGTAAAGATGCTGCCTCCATAGCTATGGATGCAATCAGTTTTGGTGAGCTCGATAGTTAAAAAAAATGTGTTTAAGGAGTTGCAGAAGTGCAGTAGAGCTAGAGGGCTTTAAGTAGTGGACTACGAGCAAGTGCCCTTTTCGCTTAGTCTGTCGACCTTCGTGTGTGACACAAAAGAAAAGTGCCAGAAAGAATGTCGGTGTGAAATCCTGGAGGCGAGAAGCGTGCGAAATACAGTCTACCCGTTGTCTATTTGAGTTCCATTCCGGATTAGTTTTTGAATTCTAGTGCGAGACACAAAACTGTTACATATACATTGCCTTTTTCTGCATTGGCCAAATTTAAATGTGGGGGAGGGCAGTGGTAATGGGAGGAGGGGAAGGGGAAAGAAACGTCTAGCATGAAGGCTCTCCCTTTTTACTTTTTACGGTACTGTAACACCTTGTAGTTGATGTACTTAGACAATTTGAGCAGTCTTCACTTGAGTGTCGAAATTAATTTACATTTGTCTTGGTTTTCACGACTACGCTAAGCGCTTTTCTTAAAAACTTCGCGCCACTTTATCATCCAATCAGAAGTTAAAACCAAAACCAATCGTGACACGCGTGCACACGGTTTCCCGCGCTTTGCATCAGCAACATGAATTCGCTTCGCGTTTTGATTGGTTCATTGGTTTGTTTGTGTGCTTTGTGACTGGCTGTGGCAAGAGTGGCGACAAAAAATGTACTTTGGTTTTGCTTTCACAAACTTCATGGGTTTTATTGATGCTTTCACTGCTTTACTTGTTGGCAAAATTTTCTAAGCTAGGCAAAATAATCCTCACAGCCAGGCAATTTGCCGGGTGCCCGTCTCTCAATGAAACCCCCGAAACCTTAATTGTAAACGGCACTATGATAAGAAAAAAGGTAACTGTCTATGAATTGATTTTCAGCCAGAGAGCAGCGTATTGATGTTGTCTTGGTGGACACTGCTGGACGAATGCAGGACAATGAACCCCTGATGAGGGCTCTCTCTAAGGTTAGTTACTTTTTCTTGTATGTATACTAACGGTAAATGTAAAAGGGCTTCAGTGTGCAGCGAGGACGAACTCGGATCGGAGATAAAATTTTAATGGTCAGGTTTTGAAGCAAGTCAGGTTAATTTGTGGAGATATATCATTCAGGTGGTCCTACCTGACTTTGGTTGTTTCGTCAGTTGCGTGATTTTTTCCATTCTCGACAGGAAAAAAAAAGCGTTGTAGATATGAATTCACACCTTGATATAGATCAGTAATGATAGGTCGTGAAATCGTTATCAGAGGCGTAACTTTCAGTCTTTCCCACTTGTTGTTTCCTTGGGTTTATTTGAATTTTTCTTCCATTGGAAATTAATTTACGCTTAATTTTAAATGTTTCTTTATTTCAGTTTAGTAATGTCTGTCAGAGAGCTAGCTTTTTGTAGCATCGACCACTATAGGCCAGTCCGAAATTGCGTAGGGAACTGGGGTAAGTTTCAAATTTAAACCAATCGAAAAACTGGCACCACGATATGAAAGATGACGTTGAGATCAGTCATTTGACGAGGTTTGATGCTTTTAGGATGAACAGTTATAAGACCAAGTTATACACCTTGAAACATGGTTTAAAATTAATACAAACATCTCTAATGTTGAGACAGTGCTCCTCAAAACCATGTTAACTCTTAAAGTGTTTTTATCAGTTTTTTTGACAACTCAGTGTAAAATCCTTTCATTCACCTACCATTTGAAAGAAGCTGAGATGAAAGTCACGTACGTTTTAGAGTATCACGGAAATCATACGGGGTTTTTTTCTCAGCTTCTTTCAAATGGTAGGTGAATGAGAGGATTTCAAAGTTGTCACAAAACTGATACAAAATTTCAAGAAATTATATGTGGTTTGGGGGGACTTTGAGACGGTTGTATGGATTTTGAACCATGTTTCAAGGTCTTTAACTTGGTCAAATGACTGCTCCCAACGCGAACTTTCATGTGGTGGTGTCAGTTTATCAATTGGTTAGAATTTGAAAATTGCCCCAGTTCCATACGCAATTTTGGAATGGCCTAGAAACATTTAAGATATCGATGTAAGATTGTTTTAGCAAGTTGTACATCACCTAAAAACTAGATTTATCTTGGCAGGGCTCCTTTCAAAAGAGTCTGTGTAAATCTGTCTGCAGGCCTAGAATACATCAGCCTGCAAATAGCGCCACCTCCTGCTGGTTTGAGAGCGACGGTAAAGCAGCTGTATTCGCTTGGTTCGCTTAGCACGAAGCAATAAAATAAACAAACTAATAGTAACTATAAACGCTTTATTCTTTATGTCAGCGTTTGGTTTGTTTTTCAGCTGATCAAGCTCAATTCTCCTGACCTGGTTCTGTTTGTCGGGGAGGCCCTGGTGGGGAACGAGGCGGTGGATCAACTGAAGAAATTTAACCAAGCTTTGGCTGATTTCTCCATGGCTGAAAACCCGCGCTTGATTGACGGCATTCTGCTCACCAAGTTTGACACCATTGATGACAAGGTAAGTTGTATAATAATCGGTAGTGTCCGCAGGCAGTGTGGT